>CM076572.1:161639049-161869707 GCA_034641835.2 Pinus albicaulis | reverse complement strand
ATTTCACAGTGAGACATTGTCTGACACAGTTCGCAAGTACCCCACATATGACAAAGAAATGTACTCCATTGTGCAAGCTTGTCGACAATGGAAGCATTACATTTTGGGGAAGGAAACAATCATCCACACGGACCATCGACCCCTGCAGTTCATACAGACACAAGGGAAGTTGCAGAATGATCGCCATCAGAAGTGGTCCACATATCTGCAACAGTTTCATTTGAACATCAAGTACAAGAAGGGTAGCACCAATAATGTTGCAGATTGCCTCAGCCGACCACCGATCGTGGCACTCACCACTGTGCTCAACTCTTGTGGGCACGAGACTTCTAATTGGCCGCTTCTCTATGAGAGTGACCCAGAATTCGGTCACACTTACAAGGCACTCTTGGGGGGCAAGCAAGTTCCAAATTTTCACCTCCAAGATGCACTTTTATGTCACCTGGGACACCTTTGTGTTCCTTCAAGCGAGCGTGCCAAGATGATATGGGAAGCACACTACAGTCGAGTCGCTGGGCATTTCGGGGTCGAGAAAATAGTAGCAATACTACAAAAGTATTTCTATTGGCCGAAACTTCGAAAGGATGTCGAGAAGCACATCAGGTCCTGCACTGCTTGTGCCATTGCCAAACCAACCATCAAGAAGCAAGGCCTATATACTCCACTGCCTACCCCTAGTCGACCTTGGGAATCCATCTCCATGGATTACATGTCGGGCCTGCCTTCTACTAAGAATGGAAATGACTGTGTTTTTGTGGTCGTTGACAGATTCTCGAAGATGGCCATTATGGCGGCCTGCAAGAAGAATATCACAGCAGAAGCCACTGCTAAACTCTTCTTTGAACGAGTGTGGGTGCACTTTGGGATCCCACAGTCTATCATATCAGATTGGGATAGCAGGTTCCTCAACACATTTTGGTCCAGCCTCTGGTCGATGTTGGATACCAAGCTCACCAAGTCCACAGCTTTCCATCCCCAAACAGATGGCCAGACAGAGGTCGTCAACAGAATGATTGTACACATTCTGCGCATGTACAACTCAAAGCATCCACGCACATGGGACGCGAGCCTCCCCTATGTACAACACAGTTATAACCGGGCTCTCCACAGTTCAATTGGCCATAGCCCCTTTCAGGTGGGCTTGGGATTCCAGCCACTATGTCCTATTGACATAGCCATGCCGTTTGCAGCTGCTCAGGCCGATTCAGCTCATGTCCAGTCTGAAGTTGACAAAGCAAGCAGCTTCATCGAGCGCATTCAACACATCCGCCAACAGGTTCATGATATCTTGGACAGAGCCAATGTGAAGTACAAGCAGCGCCATGATCAACACCGGGTGCCACACCACTTCCAGGTGGGCCACAAAGTATGGCTACATTTGCAGAAGGAGCGCCTCACTGGACCTCACCGCAAGCTTCGCCCGCTCCGATACGGGCCGTACACCATCACCAAGGCTGTAGGTAACAATGCCTTCGAGCTTAGTATTCCACCATTCCTTGGTCTGCACCCAGTCTTCAATGTGGATCGCCTTCGTCCTTACTTTCAACCTCTACTGGACACCTCGGACATTGCAGAACAACTCACACCAATAGAGTTAAACCCAGACTGCATGGAACAGGCCACCACAGATTGTATCATGGACATGCAAATCAAGAACACTCGTCAACAGCAGATCCAACTGTATCGGGTTGTCAAAGCTGGCCAACTCTTGCACCAAGGAAAGTGGTTCACCAGGGACCAAGTTCAGCAGAAATTTCCTCATCTCATGGAGGAACTTAACGCAATGGGGACCATTGCTTCCTAAGGGGGGAGGAATGATCCGGGTGGATATTGGTGGCCACCCGCCTATTCCACTTGGGCCCCCACCATTGTCTCTTTCAGTTTTTCAGTTTTGGCATAACTTACTATTTTTAGCAGTTTTTCGGGTCCTGAACTTCCGGAGCCGTTTTGAGGCCCTAAACGACGTTTTTTAGCAGTTTTTCGGGTCCTGAACTTCCGGAGCCGTTTTGAGGCCCTAAACGACGTTTTCCCGGTGGATATTGGTGGCCACCCACCTATTCCACTTGGGCCCCCACCATTGTCTCTTTCTTCTCTTTCGGTTTTTGATTTGTGTCTTCCTTTTGTGATTTTTGGATACGAACCGGAGCCGTTTGGGAGATATCCCTAACGATGTTTTTTAGTAGTTTTCGGTCCACGAACCTGGAGTAGTTTTTTAGGCCACTAGCGATGTTTGGTGTCATTGTTGCCGGGTAGTCATCATCGTCAGTTATTAAGTCTCCGAGATAGAGCTTTCGCGTGATGCCAACTCATGTGCGTCAAACGGAGATAGTATGCCAAGTTACGTCCCTGGGAAGTTGAAACACCAATTTACCCAAACGGGGCCCATGTTTTGGCACTTCATCTCCTAGGATTGAAACACTAGGATCATTGGGGTTCTCCATTGTTTCTCCCAATAATAAATAGGCCCTCGAGCCTCATTGTAACTCGATTCGAGAGGCTGTAGCCGCCACATCTCTTCTCGAGAGATAGCTACGGTGCCTAGCTATTTTATTTCCATTATGCCTGTAAGCATATTTCTGTTATTTGATATTAATGAAATGAAGCATTATTTCCGCTGCATCTCTATGTTCATGGTTATTTCTATATTTTGCTGATTAATAAAATGGCTCAGTTTCTGGTATTACATGTGTCATGATTCAGTGATCTGGTTCAGTATTGTATTTTCTATATCTGTCTGGCATATTTCTGTTCATTACCGGTTATTTTCCCTTTGGGGATATTACACCCATGGGGGACGAAAAGAAAGATGAGGGAGTAGGAGATCCTATCAAAATATTGCTCGAGGAGGCCCTCGAAAAACAAAGGAACGCGATGATGGATAACTTTGCTCAGATCCTTCAACGGCTACCCACCGGCGGCGCATCTGCATCCAGCAGCCACTCTGGAGGTGCGACTCCTTTTAAGGTACAAGTAAATTTTGACATACCCATATTTGAGGGTCAAATAGACGTAGATGCCATAGATAGATGGTCGAATCTATTAGAAGGATATTTCTTTGTTCATGACTTTTCAGACCGGGAGAAGATTATTTTTGCACTCCTCAAAGCTACCCCCCATGTTAAGGACTGGTGGGAAACCTACTGTGAGAACAAGGACCAGACAGAACCCTCTCTGTTCTCGGCTGTACCAACTTGTAATTCTTTCCGAGACACCGTCAAGGAACAGTACTATCCCGTGGGGAGCTATGAGGACAAGTACATACAATGGACCACGCTGCGACAACAAAGGGATCAAGATGTGCACGAGCTAACGAATCTATTCCATACCCTGCGCACAAAGTTGGGTATCAAAGATTCAGAGAAACATTTGGTGCTAAAGTATCGCAGCTGTCTGCACAGATACATTCAGGAGGAAATGGAGTTCCTCGACATCTCCTCGCTTGGTACGGCATACCGGTATGCCGCCAAGATTGAGCAGAAATTCAAACAGAAGAAGCGAGACTTTGGATCTGTGAATCAAAAGCAAGGAAAAGGTGCTTCCAAACCGCAGAACAAAGGACAGAGCATGGCGGCGAAAGACAACCCGTCAAAGCCACAAGAAAAGAACAACACCGTAAAGCCAAAGAAGGACACGGGAAAGTGGTGTGAGTTCCATAAGAGCTCCACTCACAACACAAGTGAGTGTCGGGCCAAGCAGTCGCTAGTGGTCGAGATGAGGGCTTCTGAGTTAGATGCATGCTCTGACTCCGAATCAGAACCTGAAAAGGGGAATGAAAAAGGGAAACAGATTATTGATGCGGAGCCCAACGCCACCGTTGCCACTACAAAGGTCCAGAAGGAGGAACCGGAAGATCCAGAGGAGGAGGAACGTCTCTTCCACTCCCAGATGTGGGTAAAGGGCTCCCCTGTACAGTTCATTGTCGACAATGGGAGCCAAAAGAACCTCATTTCAGCAGACGCCGTGAAGCGGTTGGGCTTGCCGACCACAGCTCACCCACATCCATACACCACCGGGTGGCTTCACCAAGGACGAGATCTCCGCGTCAGCCAGCAGTGTCGCCTTCCCTATAGCATCAAGCCCTTCACGGATGAGGTATTATGTGACGTTGTTCCTATTGATGTTTCTGATGTATTATTAGGACAACCATACTTGTGGAAGCGTCATGCTGTGTATGAGTCTCGACCTCGTGCTGTTATTATTACTTTGGGAAATAAGTTGTACAGGATACCAGAGGTACCACCTCCTACGACTATCTCTTTGGTTACCGCAAAACAATGTAGTAAGCTCATTTCCCAAACCAGGAAATTCGTTTTTCTGATGATCCGCCCCCAGGGCAAGAAGAAGACTGTGGCCACGACCTCCAGACAGGGCCCCTCTGCACGACAACAACAAATGGATAAGGTCGTGGAGGAGTACGGGGACATCTTCACCTCACCCACAGGGGTTCCTCTCCACTGCCAGGTCAAGCACCCGATTGATCTGACCCCAGGTGCGCCACTACCCAATGGACCGATCTATCGACGCTCTGTTCTGGAAAATGATGAAATCAAGAGGCAGATTCAGGAGCTGTTGCAGAAAGGTCACATCAGACCAAGTTCATCGCTCTGTGGGAGCCCGATCGTGTTGGTACAGAAGAAGGATGGGACGTGGAGACTCTGTATTGACTATCGGGCGCTGAACAAGATCACTGTCCGGAATAGGTACCCAATCCCACGGATTGATGACCTTCTGGACCAACTCCAAGGTGCAAAATATTTCAGTAAGATCGAACTGAAGTCTGGGTATCACCAGGTACCAATTGAACCCTCTGATGTGTGGAAGACTGCCTTCAAAGCTAAGGAAGGCCTTTTTGAATGGCTGGTCATGCCTTTCGGGTTGACGAATGCTCCCGCAACCTTCATGAGGATGATGGACTACATCTTGCGGCCATTCACCAACTCATTCGTAGTGGTGTACTTGGATGACATTCTGATCTTCAGCAAGACTTGGGAAGAGCACCTTCATCACATCCGACAAGTCCTCCAAACACCGCGGCAACACAAGTTGTGTGCCAATTTGGAGAAGTGCACGTTTGGCATGACCCAGGTTCAATATCTGGGATACATTATTGATGAAAGGGGGGTGCATGTGGATCCAGACAAGATCCAAGTCATTCGGGATTGGCCAGCCCCAACCACTATAACAGAGCTTCGCAGCTTTCTGGGTCTTGCTAATTTCTATCGGAGGTTCGTGTTGGGATTCTCTCATATCACTTGGCCCTTGAGTCAAGTTACCAAGGGAGGAGCGAGAGCAAAAATTTTTTGGTTGGAACCTCAACAGAAGGCGTTCACAGAACTGAAAAACCGCCTCTGTTCTGCCCCAGTGCTCACTTTACCAGACTTGCAACAGCCATTTGAGATCGAGACAGATGCCTCCGACTATGCTATTGGGGCAGTTCTTACTCAACAGGGACATCCAGTGGCATATCACAGCGAGACATTGTCTGAGACAGTTCGCAAGTATCCCACCTATGACAAAGAAATGTATTCCATTGTGCAAGCCTGTCGACAATGGAAGCATTACATTTTGGGGAAGGAAACAATCATCCACACAGACCACCGGCCCCTGCAGCTCATACAGACACAAGGGAAGTTGCAGAATGATCGCCATCAGAAGTGGTCCACATATCTGCAACAGTTTCATTTGAACATCAAGTACAAGAAGGGTAGCACCAATAATGTTGCATACTGCCTCAGCCGACCACCGATCGTGGCGCTCACCACCGTGCTCAACTCTTGTGGGCACGAGACTTCTGATTGGCCGCTTCTCTATGAGAGTGACCCAGAATTCGGCCACACGTACAAGGCACTCTTGGGGGGCACACAAGTTCCAAATTTTCACCTCCAAGATGCACTCTTATGTCACCTGGGACACCTTTGTGTTCCTTCAAGCGAGCGTGCCAAGATGATATGGGAAGCACACTACAGTCGAGTCGCTGGGCATTTCGGGGTCGAGAAAACAGTAGCAATACTACAGAAATATTTCTATTGGCCGAACCTTCGAAAGGATGTCGAGAAGCACATCAGATCCTGCACTGCTTGTGCCATTGCCAAACCGACCATCAAGAAGCAAGGCCTATATACTCCACTACCTACCCCTAGTCGACCGTGGGAATCCATCTCCATGGATTACATGTCGGGCCTGCCTTCTACTAAGAATGGAAATGACCGTGTTTTCGTGGTCGTTGACAGATTCTCGAAGATGGCCATCATGGCGGCCTGTAAGAAGAATATCACAGCAGAAGCCACTGCTAAACTCTTCTTTGAACGAGTGTGGGTGCACTTTGGGATCCCACAGTCTATCATATCAGATCGAGATAGCAGGTTCCTCAGCACATTTTGGTCCAGCCTCTCGTCAATGTTGGACACAAAGCTCACCAAGTCCACAGCTTTCCATCCCCAAACAGATGGCCAGACAGAGGTCGTCAACAGAATGATTGTACACATTCTGCGCATGTACAACCCAAAGCATCCACGCACATGGGACGAGAGCCTCCCCTATGTACAACACAGTTATAACCGGGCTCTCCACAGTTCAATTGGCCATAGCCCCTTTCAGGTGGGCTTGGGATTCCACCCACTATGTCCCATTGACATAGCCATGCCGTTTGCAGCTGCTCAGGCCGATTCAGCTCATGTCCAGTCTGAAGTTGACAAAGCAAGTAGCTTCATCGAGCGCATTCAACACATCCGCCAACAGGTTCATGATATATTGGACAGAGCCCATGCGAAGTACAAACAGCGCCATGATCAACACCGGGTGCCACACCACTTCCAGGTGGGCGACAAAGTATGGCTACATTTGCAGAAGGAGCGCCTCACTGGACCTCACCGCAAGCTTCGCCCGCTCCGATACGGGCCGTACACCATCACCAAGGCTGGAGGTAACAATGCCTTCGAGCTTAGTATTCCACCATTCCTTGGTCTGCACCCAGTCTTCAATGTGGATCGCCTTCGTCCTTACTTTCCACCTCTACTGGACACCTCGGACATTGCAGAACAACTCACACCAACAGAGTTAAACCCAGACTGCATGGAACCGGCCACCACAGATTGTATCATGGACATGCAAATCAAGAACACTCGTCAACAACAGATCCAACTGTATCGGGTTGTCAAAGCTGGCCAACTCCTGCACCAAGGAAAGTGGTTCACCAGGGACCAAGTTCAGCAGAAATTTCCTCATCTCATGGAGGAACTTAACGCAATGGGGACCATTGCTTCCTAAGGGGGAGGAATGATCCAGGTGGATATTGGTGGCCACCCGCCTATTCCACTTGGGCCCCCACCATTGTCTCTTTCAGTTTTTCAGTTTCGGCATAACTTACTATTTTTAGCAGTTTTTCGGGTCCTGAACTTCCGGAGCCGTTTTGAGGCCCTAAACGACGTTTTTTGGGTACAGGACTACTAGCGAATTTGATTATCAAATTTGTCCCGAGAGTTGTAGTCCTCGGATAGAGTTTTCTAATGATGTATCATGTGCGTTAAACAGAGATAGTATGCCAAAGTTACGTCCCTGGGAAGTTGAAACACCAATTTACCCAAACGGGGCCCATAGTTTTGGCGCTTCATCTCCTAGGGTTAGGTTTTTGGGATGTTTAGGGTTCTCCATTGTTTCTCAATAATAAATAGCCCCTCGCGCCTCATTGTAAAGCAGTTCAGAGGTCTGTAGCCACCACATCTCTTCTCAGAGATTCGCTACCAGCACCCTAGCTATTTTATTTCCATTATGTCTGTAAGCATCTTTCTGTTATTTGATATTAATGAAATGAAGTGTTATTTCCGCTGCATCTCTGTATTTATGGTTATGTGTTTATTCTGTTGCGTTCCTGCATAAATCCGGATCACCGCAACTGGCAAGATTCAGAGATGCCTACTACCCCATCATAACACCTCATTTTGGACAATTGGAAACTCACCATCCATCCTACTACTTCTTCCATTCCCCCTCCTTTCCCTTACTCTAACTCTCCCACTTTCTGGTCTCCTCCCCCTTCCAACTCTTTCAAAATGAATTTTGATGGTGCAGCTAAGGGAAACCCTGGATTAGCAGGCTTTGGGGGTCTTTTCAGATTGGCAGAAGCCAATATAGTTCACATTTTCTATGGTTCTCTTGGAAGGGATACTAACAATGCAGCAGAATTAGAAGGATTATGGCAAGGATTGTGCATAGCAGAAAAAGACAACTTCTTTCCCCTTGAAGTGGAAGGGGATTCTCAGATACTTATAGAAGCAGCAACGAGAATTCATTCGGGTACCAGTGCAACCAAAGCTGCTTCTAGCTGGAAGCTTCTAAGC
The DNA here is from genome assembly GCA_034641835.2 of Pinus albicaulis. Classification (NCBI taxonomy): domain Eukaryota; kingdom Viridiplantae; phylum Streptophyta; class Pinopsida; order Pinales; family Pinaceae; genus Pinus; species Pinus albicaulis. The sequence goes on along the minus strand of CM076572.1, from coordinate 161,861,371 downwards.
AATCTGGAACAATTAGATCATTAGCTTAAAGCCCCTTGGGGCCTTATCCTTCAGGCATGTTAGGCGCATGGCCAATAAGGTAGCGAACAGACTTGCCAACAAAGGTGTTGATCAAAATCTTCCATTCTTCACTAGAACTCTGAATGACACTAATGATGCTACACTCATACAAGATTGCACTCTTCTGGTGCATCAAGATCTCCATCCCTCGGATGCGGGTGCTCACTAGCTGGTTGCTTTGGATTTTGTGTGGGGTTGGCGCGTGGCTTTACCACATGGCCACCCCTGCTCTCACGTCGACTGCATTTAAGTCGCTCACTTTCTCTCATCCTCCTGCATTAACTCACCTCGCCTGCCAAGAACTTTTCGCCCTACTCCATAAGATGGTGTTCGATGGCTTCGTGTTTGTTCTCCATCCTTTGCACAGTATTTACCCACCTGTCGTAGCGAAGCCATTCTCTTGCACTGTCACAAGGAGGCGTTGTACGATTGTTTGCTGCTTAGAGCTTGAACCCGACGTGCACTTCTCGCACAACCCTCTGTGCTCTTTGTGCTTGAATTGGTTTTCTATGGATTCTCCTGCCCACTCTTCTCCGCCCCTGTCTCCCACTTATGTGACGCTACTCACTGATTTAGTCCACCCTTATGCTACACTTCCTGACCCTGCAATTATGCCTCGCCTTCACCAGCATGTGCGTTGCAGGAGAGGAAGTAGTTGGGGAAGAGCCAGGTGTCAAGTTTCCTTGTCTCCATCCAGCTCCTCCTCTCCATCGTCTGAATACTTCACTGGGCATTATCCTGCAACCCGAAGTGGTCTTTGTCGTGGGCATCATGGCACTCCTTTGTCTGACATGGGCTTTGCTTTCTCCCCTGATACCTATGCCACCTCTGCTAATCCCCTGACATTGGTGCAAAATTCCCATTTCCGCTTTCAGAGCTCCTTGAACTACCCCTGCGTCACAACCATTATCACTATGGAATTCAAAGAAGAGTCCTCTCGCTCTGCTATTCTTCCCCTCTTTAATCAGATGAACCAGGGTGACTCTCTACGTGCCGACATGAAGCAGATGGCTCCTTGCAGCAAAGGCGAGGATGTTGCGGCTGACAAACATGGAAGCTTCAAGACCAACAATGATCATCAGATAGTGGAGGGAGATATGGATGCCTACAGGTGCCCAGTTGTTGAAGATTCTCCTCCGTCTCCTCATGTTCCTTAGCATGCTCAGCATTTGCAGGTTTTTGGGTTTTTGTTTTCCAAATGTTTGGATTACTCCTAAGTATAATGAACTGTTGATAATTATGTTAATTTTGTTATATGAAACTGCTGAAGAGCCCGTTTCCCCTACGTGGGCGGCTAATTTTCTGTATGTTTGGGAAACTGGTAGCCTTTGGGCTCTTAGACTGAGAATGCCCCATAGCTGGGCCAGTACCGCAGAGGCTGGTGCCTCCATGTAACTTTTTGTGCCATTAATAGAATTATTCTAAATTTAGAAAAAAAAACAAGAACTTCAATTCCATTATTAGTATGAAAACATAGATAAACCATTAAGACATAGAAATTTCAATACATTTATTCATAAGAAATACAACTTTATAATCAAATGTGACCAGAAATTTCTAGAAAAGAAGTAAAACACTTGTCTTCTGAATAAGTGCAAAGTTTTCTTAACCATGGTAAACAAATTTTATACTGAAATAACTCCTATAGGAAACAAAACAACTGAAATTTAAAAACCTCAAAAAAAAAAACCTGCATAGTAAATGCTAGACTTTATAAACACACATTGTAGAAAATAAATAACAAAACTTAATAGCTGGATGTCAAAGCCTGTCATCTTTTTCATTAATTCTAAATATAAAAATTTGTTATATGTCATTCAATAGAAAATGAAGTGTTGGTCATTCATCAAAAGATGAAGTGTAGGTTGAAATCCATAGGGAGAGCTTCAGGCCTGTTAAATCCTACGAAGGTATTGCTAATTTTTTCATCAATTTGTTCTATGTTGCAGCTATCATTTAGGCAATATCTATTAGCAGCCAATTTAACAATTTGCTTCTTCAATTATCCTATGACAGTAGAGCAACAATAGATAGAACAAGTAAGCAAATGCACAATGAAAGACAACCAAGAGACAAGAGACACAATATTTGGTCAATGACTAGGGAAAAAAAATTCACTAAGGGGAAAACCCTAGCAAATCTTCTTCTATTAGATTGTCTTCAAATGTTTGGTAGAGAGTACATCATCCAAGTGTCAAAATCAAACTTTCACTAGCCAATATCCAATATCAAAACAACTTATCCAAACCAAAGACAATGAGACAAGGTCAACAGTGGTCAAAACTGATCGTCTTGTAATCTGCCAGTCAACGACAATGCAGTTAGCTCTAACCAGTCTGCAGTCAATGGTCAACATTGTCTTTTAGGAGCTCGGTCTACTTCAGTCAATCTCAGCCTCAAATGCTGGTCAAAATATGCTGAAAACAGTCCTCAAAACCTCAGTCAAACTTTGTTAAAAGAGAAAGTCTGCTGTTGCACACTGCAATTTTCTGTTGTCAATCCAGAAAGTCAATGTCAGTCAAACTGCTCAGAATTCCTTGACTTGTGTACCCTTCAATGCAGCCATGAGAGATAAAAAATTTCCTCCCAAAATCACACTCAAAAGAGGTCAACTTCACCCTGGTCAATGCTGGTCAATGCCCTGCAATAGTCCTGCAGCTCAACCCAATCAGAAACAACCACCTGCCCTTCGCATGTGTGAGAAAAAACCTTCCAAATCTTAGTTGTATGAACCAATAGGAAGAAGAGAGAGAAGATATGTTGTGTGATGATGGAAGTGCCAAATGAGGATGAAGATCTCTATGAATCAATGAGGGTGAAAAGACATGTCGATCGAGCTTCATGAGCCTACATGATGTTGAAGCCGACCTTGAAAATTTGCATATGTGTGGGCTTTAATTCAAAAACACACTTCTCCTTGTTCGATTTGAGTGATCTTTAGGTCTTTAATTCAAAAAAACATTTCTCTTTGTGTGATTTGAGTGATCTTTAAGTCGATTTTGGTCCTCTCAAAAGGAGGAATTTAATGCAATAATTTTCTCAGTGAAATGAGCTGTCTGAAATGGAATTTGACCCTAGTTGCATAATTTAACAATATAGATGTAACAAATATAGGTGGCCAGGTTGAGAAATCCACCACTGTAGGGATGGAGTTGACAAAACAAAGGTTGGTAAAATTAGGCTATCATTGAATATTCATTCTTTGGATAGCATTTCATGTGTTAGGCAAAGTAATGGTGAAGTTTTCATTTCTGTTTTTTAGCAGAGCTTGATATTTTCACATAAGAAAATGGGCAACGAGTTGCTAAGTAGCAACTGAAAAGCTTCTCCTACTGGTGAAGACACCACACACAGTAGAATCCATACAAGACCAAATGCAAACAAGAAAAATAACAATCTACATATTTTCTAGAATGTTGTGATAAAATCTCGTGCAGTGGACAAAGGGTGTCCATTGTACAAAGATGCAATTGAGCGCAAATTGCAATATATAGATGGGACACAAGCTGGTGAATATATATGTGTGAATTGTGAAGTTCTTAAGTATGTAATGTATATGTTTGACAAATTCACTGTGTAGAATGTGGCCCATGTGAAATGAGTTGTCAAAGTTTATAAATGCAAAATAAGTTGTTCTTAAAAAGAGCCCTTTATCAAATTGACAAAATCATTCAATCGAATGTGGCCATATACGAAATAAGAAATTCTTAAAAATGTGTTGTATCAAACTGACAAGATCAGTAAACAGAATGTAGTCCGTTGGAACATAATCATTTCAAGAGATTTGCGAGTCCCATGTTAGGTTGTCATAAACTTTATTGCTTAATTGTTTTCATGTTAAATTCGCGTATAGATGGTGAATTCATCCTCACACCAAGCCTATAAATGTAACGATTTAATGTTATGATATTCATTGAATTGTGTGTTTCGTGTTAAGATTTACAAGTGAAAGGGGGGGACTGAACAGAGTTAAAGACAAACCCAAATTATGTTATAACCTTGTGATACGTGAGTTGGATAGTGTTACCACCAAAATGGGGTGCAATTTTTAATTTGGCCATACGGAGGGTTACATGGAAATTTCTAAAGGAATAGAACGTATGATCACAAGGGCTAAGATATGGGTGTGAACAAGGGTTGTAACCAGCAGTACCCCTCTTCTTGGTGGTCTTTTTAGTTAGACAAATGCATGGTATAACACTTGGCGGTGGATGTTCATGGCAGCAAGCCTGAAGGTGGCTCCCTCACAATGGTGTAGCAACAGTTTATAGGATTGCTATGGCAGCCACAACCCTGAGAAACATTTCGTTGGCAACACACAAATCTTTAGAGTTTGGAGAAATGGAAATTTCTTTTGTACATCAACTAAGTAGTGAAAGAAATAAGAGCATAATCAGGTAACTGAAAATGGGTTGTTGTCTCAATGCCCATTCACACTATACAGAACTAAAATGTTGCATAACCGTAACAGAACAATCAGCCTTCTATTTTAACTGTTAGTTGCCGTAAATTCATTAATTTCATCTCATTATACTTCATCAGCATGATTTCAACTCCATGGTACTGGATTCCAATGACAACCATATAATTTAAACATTGTTCCTATGACAGTGTGAAAGTTTATGTTTAACAGCAGCTACCATTGGTCTTGCATTCACAGTCTGAGTATTTTTTTTTATGGAAAGACTTTCATATTCAGAGTTCAAATTTCATCTAACACAGTAAAGCACTTTGTCATTCAAAGCGTTTATCTGAAATTCTTATATGTGTTGTGTATTTATCCTAAAATCTCATATTTGTTGCAAGAAACACAGTTGCAATATAGAAAGAAAGAGAATTCTCACAACGTTGAGCAAAAGTTCAACAAACACATTTTAAAACAAAGAGCTATAGTTTAGTTATAATCATACTCGATTTGAGTCAGTGATGAAGAAAAGGGCAGTACACCTGCCATGTATACAAAATTTTAGGCCATTTTCAGCAAATCTGTTTCTCAGAGGATATGCTAGTAAAGACTTTATGTGTTAGATCCTTCCTCTTCTTACATGCATGGACTATGCATTTCTTTTTCATCAATTTATTAGTTACTGGATATCATGTGGCTACAAGGATTTATAGTCTTCCCGTATAAGGGTATTGGCCATAAAATTCATTCCTATTGTTCTAAAGTTTTTAAAACGTTATAATGTCACTGCCTTTTTATTTATGGGGCAGTGCTCTTTTAATGGGTGATTGTTTCCTTCAAGGTCCACAATTGTACCTAGATATTTATAAGTCCTAATTGTCCTTCGCATGATTAGTTTTATTGGGTTGATGTGCATGTTGTGGACTAATACTTACAGTGATCTGCAATATTGCATACTCTCTTTCATTGATTGATTTTTGGTAACATCGAGAGGTGTCTTTGTGCTTTTAATGAGGGAATATAGTTGGATTCAATACATGTTTTCCACTATAAACAATGAATTATTGATGTATATTAGTGTGATTGAGGTTGCAAAACTGTTTTTACACTATAATTGAATTCAATGAAATGTCCCAAAAAAATTGAATCATGTTTCTTTTTTTTAATGATCTTAGGGGTACCTTGACACTTTTTTGGTGAACTAAGTTAATATTGTACTAGATGTCTAAAAGATTACCAATCTCATGGTGTAATTTTTGTGTTATTCTGCATTATCATTGAGTAAAATGATCTATGATCTACTGTGAAAAACCGAAGATGACAGGAAATAAAAATTATGATTCTTTATGCCTTGTTTCCTTCAACATCATAATTGACTGCACTCCCCACCAGATTTATGACCATCACTTTATTAAAAAAAAGGGGGATGCACTACTCAACGTGAAGCTTATGGACAATAGCATCATCCAAAATTCAATCTTTCTTCTCTTCTCCATTACTCTTACCATTTTCTTTCATGGGGGTTGCACGATTTCACTGATACACTTGGGTTCCCCACACTGCACAGAACATACAATGCACACTACTTAGGACCTGTCCATATACGATATTTGTATTTTTAACTGTATAAATCCTATCGGCATCTCTTTGCACCTTTTGGGGCGATTACTAATTAATATATGAAATACATATTCAAAATTTGATGTACTGTTATACGTTAACTATTATACAATTGCTGAATATTTTGAAATTTGATGGATAAACAATGGATTTTTCTCCTATTCATTAAATTTCCAAAATATTCTAAAATTTACAATTGAGATAAAGATGAAATTATAAAACCCCACATGATAAGAGATATGATACTCTTCACTTCTAATTGTCATTCGTTATTTACTATGATCTCTATACCTTGGATTAGATTCAAAGTTGTAACACATTTTGTGTCAAAGGTTTCAAGAAATGAATATTGACCCAAATAAAGAGTTATCCCTCATTAGTTACTTGTTAATTTTACTTAGCACTGCTATGTTCTATGCTTAGCGCAAATTACTTCAATGTTCCTTTAGCAACCCAATGACAATTTCCACCTTCAAATGCACTGGCTGCTGCTAAGACAAAGTATAGGAAAGGTGAGGTCAAAGCTAAGAATATCATCAAAGACTCCATTCAAAAACATCTGGTTGCTTACATCTATGATTTAGGAACATCTAAGGAGATGTATGATGAGCTAGTTGGGATGTTCAAAGAAAACAATGCAAACTAAATCCTCTTCCTCAAGAACAAGTTGAAGGACATCAAGATGGATAAAGGGGAGTCTATCCAATCCTACTTCATGAGGATTATTGAAATCAAGAACAGAGTCTAACTATCATGCATAGAAGATGTCTTTGGACTTGAATTTGGAAGGAAATGATGCCATGGACTATGTGCAGGGAAATATTGTCGAGCCTCCTTCAAATGCATCGTCTGTTGCTAAGACAAAGTATAAGAAAGGTGAGGTCAAAGCTAAGAAGATCATCAGAGACTCCATTCAAAAACATTTGATTTCTTACATTTATAATTTAGGAACATTTAAGGAGATATATGACAAGCTGGTTAGGATGTTCATAGAAAAAAATGCAAGCCAAATGCTCTTCCTCAAGAACAAGCTGAAGGACATCAAGATGAATAGAGGGGAGTCTATCCAATCCTACTTCATGAGGATTACCGAAGTCAAGAACGGTCTTCTATCTATTAGAGAAGTTTTTACTAACAAAGAGCTCACCCTTATTGTCTTTCGAGGTCTCCCTCGAGCATGGGATGTGTTTAACACCACTATCCTCGACAGGATTCCAGGTTTCAATGAATTGTTGACTAGATGCACTCAAGAAGAGTCGAGGATGATGGAGAGAGACAAGCCTTCAAATGGAAATGAGCCTATTGAATTCTCCACTCATTCTAAAAGAAGAACAATGCTGGTCCAAAGAGACAAGGTCAAGGAAGACAAGGATTCAAAGAAGGAAGAACGGGAAGATGCTATAATTGTAACAAGTTTGGCCACTATGCTAGAGAGTGTCCTCACAAGTAGGATACACCTTGAGATGATGGAAAAAATAACACTCGAAACAATTTCAAGGGAAATGGAAATCAAAGGAATAACAGGTTCAACAACAATGGAAAGAAGAATGCTCCCGTTACACGATATGGAAATGGTCGATCTCCCCTTACAAAAATAACTTTATCTTATTTCTTCCCTTACTATTACCTCTCCTCCGAACACTTCGGATAATTGGTTGATTGATAGTGGTGCCTCAAGGAACTTCACTAGGTACAAGGAGGCCCTCTCAAATTTGATTTAAAAGAAGACTAATTTGAAGATCATACTTGGAGACAATGCCACCTACCCCATGCAATGGATAGGGACTGTTACTTGTCATTTAAATCAAGGTCAAATCCTTCATATACAAGAAGTGTTATATGTGCCTGATTTGAAAAAGAACCTGGTATCTATTTCTGCGATGGAAGACAAAGGCTTCAAGGTAGCATTCATTGATGGGAAGCTAGGTACATATTTGGTAAAGGAACCTGAAAGATGCATTTACACTTGGATTTAGGGTTGAAGGTATTTATCAGGTTGGAGGAAGTCCTTTGAGAGCTATGACTTGTGATACTTCTCTTCAATATGAATTATGTCACTGGAGATTTGCTCACCTTCATTACAAAACCTTACTTTATGTAAGAAAAATGGTCACAGGTATGCCTGAATTCAAGGTAGATCATGAAGGTGTTTGTCAGGGTTGTGTAGTTGGAAAACATACAAGGGGACCATTCCCTTCAAGTGAGAGTAAAACTACCAACATTATTCAATTGACCCATTTCGATCTATCTGGTATGTTTCCTGTAACATCTTGGGGAGGATACTTGTACTATGCTATTTTTGTGGATGACTTCTCTCACAAAATGTGGATCTATTTCTTGAAGAAGAAGGAAAAAGTGTTCAAATGGTTCCTCTCTTTCAAAGCCTTGGTTGAAAATCAAACAGGGAAGAAGATTAAAATACCAAGGACTAATAATGGAATTGAATACAAGGAAAATGAATTCAATGACTATTGTAGAGAAGCTGGTATTAAGAGGGAGACCACTACTACATATACTCCTGAGCAAAATGGCGTTGCTGAAAGGAAGTATCGATCAATCATAGAAGCCACCCGTGCCATGCTGCATGACCAAGGCCTACCGAAGCTCTTATGGGGAGAAGTTTCCAACACTACTATGTACGTTCAAAATAGGTGCCCACGTCAAGCATTGGACTTCAAGATACCCGAAGAATTTTTCACTGGTAAGAAACCTGATGTTTCTCATTTTAGAATTTTCAGTTGTCTCATATATTTTCATGTGCCCAAAGAGAAAAGGAACTAGCTAGAATCTTCATTACAAAACCTTACTTGATGTACGAAATATGCTCACAGGTATGCCTAAATTCAAGGTAGATCACGAAGGTGTTTTTCAGAGTTGTGCAGTTGGAAAACATACAAGGGGACCATTCCCTTCAAGTGAGAGTAAAATTACCGACATTATTCAATTGCTCCATTTCGATTTATCTGGTATGTTGCCTGTAACATCTTTGGGAGGATACTTGTACTATGCTTATTTTGTGGATGACTTCTCTCATAAAACTTGGATCTATTTCTTGAAGAAGAAGGACAAAGTGTTGAAATGGTTCCGCTCTTTCAAAGCCTTTGCTGAAAATCAAAAAGGGGAGAATATCAAAATAATGAGGATCGATAATTTAACTGAATATGAGTCAAATGAATTCAATGACTATTGGAGAGAATCTGGCATTAAGAGGGAGACCACTACTGCATATACTCCTAAGCAAGGCAGAGTTTAACCAAAGGAAAATAAATCAATCATAAAAACCACCATGCCATATTTATGACCAAGGAGCTACGAAGTTCTTGTAGAGAAAGCCTGGCATTGTTGTACGTTAAAAAACAAATTGCCATGATAGAAATTTTATGAAGATATGATTTTCATGAAAACACAGTGTTTTTCATTTGAAATTTTGGTTGTCATGTGTTTTAAAACGTACGTCAAAGAGAAAAGGAATACTAAAGCAATAAGGAAGAAAAGGCATTGTGGCCTACGATTGAAACTTAAAGAGCATAAAATCTATGTGCCTGGTCAAAGGGAAGTGTAAAGAAGTCTTGATGTCACCTTTGATGAATATTCTTCCCTTGGGAAAGTTGGAGATCTTCCTATCCCAAGGAAGGACAATAATGATGATGATGATGATGTAGGAAAGAAGGATGAACCTCTGAAGGATGAACTGATGCCCGATGTTGAAGGCTTGATGGATCCCATTGATCCACCTCCTAGTGAGCCCTGTACCTTAATAAAAATACCCTTGTGGCTCAAAGATACTCTTGAAGATGTTGAAATACATATTGCACCAAGGGGGACATTTTGTGAAAGCAAGAAGTTGAACAAGTATCAAGGATAATTAGTTGCTATGAGTACCATTATTCAATTCGAGCCATGTACATTCCATGAAGTCATGAAGCACCAAGTATGGAAGGATGCGATGAATGAGGAATGTGAATGGACCTTGAAGAATGATGTTTGGGATGTGGTTCCTAGACCCAAGGACAAGTTAGTGGTCACTTCAAAATGGCTTTGCAAAATCAAACATGGAGTTGATCGGAGTGCTGAAAAGTTCAAGGCTAGGTTCGTTGCTCGAGAATTTTCGCAAAAGGAAGGAGTGGACTATGAAGAGATATTTGCACCAATTGCCTGATACACCACTATCGGATCTATCATTTCCCTTGTTGCCCCTCAAGGATGGAGCCTACACCAGATAGACGTCAAAACTTCTTTTTTGCATGGCTCGCTTAAGGAGGAATTCTATATAGAATAACCTGAGGGGTTTGAAGTTCAAGATCAAAAGAATCATGTATGCAGGTTGAAGAAATCCCTCTGTGGGTTGAAGGAAGCCCCTAGGGCTTGGTATGAGAGGATCGATAACTATCTTATGAAGCTAGGTTTTACAAGGAGCAAAGCTGACCTGAACCTATACTTCAAGGTTGAAAATGGCATGCCTCTCATTCTGGTCCTTTATGTGGAGGATATCTTTCTGATAGGTTCAAACCAATGAAGCAAAATTTGATGCGATTTTTTCGCAACGCCGATTTTTTTTTTATTTTGAAAAAAATCGCCAAAAAATCACGATCCGAGCTGAAAAAATCGTGCCCCAAAAAAAAAAAGACTTTAACATGCAATTTTGATTTTTATTTTCCTCATTTTTGCATTAAGAGGTTAATAAATAGAGCTAAGGAGAGCTAAGGAGGAGGATAAGTGATCTACAAGGGCAAGAGAGGAGAAAAGTGAAGGAATTTAGCAACCCAAGGCAACAAAATTTGAATTTGGACCAAGTTTCTTCAACAAAACGTTTTTTCCAGGTATGGACATCAAATTTGACCCTTTTTTTTGTTTTGTTATTGTTCTTCCATGGTTTTCTATCACCCATGTATTTTTCATCATTTTTTATTACATTTGGTTGTGTTTTTTGTTTTTTTTTTTGTTTTATTGAGAGGAGAAGGTTTATTTTGGTCAAAAATGAAAAACATTGGTTGTTAAATTTATTTTTTATATTTCTTGTGCTCCTAGTTTCTTTCCATTATTTTTGCTTGGGTTTCAACATGTATTTTTTCCCATTATTTTTGCATTGTGTTGAGGGTTTTTTTTGTGAAAAAATAAAAATGTTCTATGTAAAATTGTAATTTTTTTATTTTATTTTTTAACTTGCAATTTTTCTTGTGCCCTAGGTTCAAAGCTCAAAGTTCATCTTACAGTAAAACACAAGAGTCAAGAGTTCAAAAAATTTACAAACATTCTAAGGAAATTGGATCCTTTATGGAAATTTGGTGAACCTGATCAGGGGTTTGACCGATCAAACTTGAGTTGCAAGTTATGTGGTCAAGACATGACAGGGGGGTATAAAGATTGAAATACCACCTGGCACAAATTTCTGGACAGGAAATAGGGTCGTGCACAATTACCAATCCATAAATAATCTAAATAGCCCTCAAATCATTGGAAGAAATAGAAACAACTAAACTCAGCAATGCAGCTCTGAGGAGTCAAATATCAGGGTTTAGAGGTGACTGTGAGAGTGGTAGTGGTTCTTCAACATCAACATCTTTTGCACCCAACCCCGTACCTTCCTCCTCATATTTTTTTCCTAGAACCACTCCCTATGCAAAGCCATTTATCTCCTTATTTATTAAAAAAAAAAGGAAAAGGAAGAAGATGACAAGTTGTTGGGAAAATTGTTTCTTTGGAGTGATATTCCTTTCAATGTTGCCAGGAACAATCCATTTTATCAGGTTGCAATTAATGCTATCACTTTTTTTGTCCCAAGATAAAAATCCCCTTCATATGATGACCTTAGAGGGCGCATTCTTCAAAATGAGAAAATTGACTGTAGTAAGAGATTTGAGGGGTTAAGGGCATCATGGGAATTCACAAGATGCACTGTGATGTCAAATGGTTGGACTCATCAAAAGGGTAGGACCCTTATTAACTTCTTGGTCAGTTGTCCCAAGGGGAAAATGTTTATTAAATCTGTTGATGCATTTGCACATGTCAAAGACGCACGATTATTATGTGTTTTATTGGATGTGTTCATTTTGAAGGTGGGTCCCCAAAATGTTGTCCAAATTATAACGGACAACACTGCAAACTATGTTGCTGCTAGAAAGATGCTTATGGAGAGGCATCCAAGCATATTTTGGACACCCTGTGCTACACATTGCATTGATTTAATGTTGGAGGACATAGGAAAGATTCATTTTGTCAAAGATATTGTAGAATCATCAAAGATCTTTACAAAATGTATATATAATCATGCATCTGTGCTTCATTTGATGAGAACATTCACCAACAAGAAGGAGTTGGTGCACCCTGCAATTACACGATCTACCACTAGTTTCATATATCTTCAATCCCTCTTGAATTCTATGTGGAATTTGAAGAGAATGTTTCTTTCAGAGGGAGAGGCCATCTATAGGTTGGTTTCATATCAGGAAAGCTTCTGGGTGGGAGTGCAAGAGGTCTACAACATTACTATACCTTTGGTAAAGGTTCTTAGATTGGTTGATGGAGAGAAGCCCGCAATTGGCTATTTGTATGACACCATGGATAGGCCCAAAGAAGCCATTCGCAACTACTATTATGATAAGGGGTTTCAGAAACAACTTCTTGTATGGGAAGCGATTGATGACTGATGGAAAAACACACTCCATCATCCCATTCATGTTGCAGGGATATTCCTGAACCTTGAATTTTCTTACTCATGTAGTTTCTTATTTGATGCAGAGGTCATGGATGTCTTTTTCAGTTTTTTTAGAATATGATTCCATCTCCATCAAGACGTGTAGATATATCCAAAGAAATGAAGGTATATAGAATGGCAAGTGGCACATTGAGCTTTGACATGGTTGTCCAGGATAGGACTACTAAAATGCCATGTAAGATTTTGTTTGTTTCAAAATTCATTGTCTCCTCAAGTCCATGAATCATTGTCTCCTCAAGTTTATCTTATTTTTTGTAACTTGTAACTTGTATATGCATGGTGGAGGAGCTACGGTGGCAGATTACCAAAACTCCAAAATCTTGCCATTAAAATACTCAGCCAAACATGTAGCTCTTCAGGATGTGAGTGCAACTAGAGTGTATTTGAAAAAATACATAACAAAAAGCGCAACAGATTAAAAACCTAAACTATTCCATCTTATTCTTTTTAATGCATTAAATATTTTTTTATAATTATTAATTTATTATTTATAATATATATTTTTAACTTATTAATTTATGACCCTTGTATAGGTTGGAGTCCCAGCGCCTCAATGACATGGTTTACGTCTACTACAATCTTAGATTGTGGTTAATACAACTTGAGAGGTCACCTGATATGGAGTCCATCTCTTTAGATGCGATTTACACCACTGCTAAATGGAGGGTTGAGGCTGAGAGGCCTGTCATGGAGTCAACCCCTAATTAGATAGAGCAGGAGGCAATGGAGGGGGAGGAGGATCAGGAGGAGGAGCAGCAGTGGGAGGAGCAGGAGCAGGAGGTGACACCACCTACCCTTGCTACTGGTAGAGGATGTGATCTTCCTTATTTAGCTCCTAGTGCTTCAAGTTCCCGTTCTGGTGCTTCAGGTTCTAGAGCACAACATAGTCCATTTCCAGCCCCGCTAACTTCTTCATCTAGAGGGAAAGTTGTTACATTTTCTCGCAAGAGGGGCAGAGGAAATCAACTGTATAGGTTATATGGTGCATTCATTTGTATATGACATTATGACTCATGATATGAGATACATTATTATATTTTTTTTTGGTATTTTGAGGCTAATTTGAGACTCAGGACTTATTATTTAGGAAATGATTCAGTTTTATGTGTGATGTAGCACTAGACATGATATTACACATCTTACACACACACACACACACACACACACACACACATATATATATTCATATTTATGTGTCAATGCATTTATTTTATGTTGTGGATGCTTTAGATATTAAAAAAAATGAATATTTTTGTATGTCCCAATTTTTTCCCGATTTTTACCTATTTTCTTCCAATTTTTACGATTTTTTCCCCTCACTGATTTAATCCCAATTTTGATGTTCGCGAAATTGGTGCAGACCCTCTCATTTATCAATGCAATATGGATTTGGCCTCTGAATTCAAGATGAAGGACCTAGATTTGATGCACTACTTCCCAGGCTTGGAGGTCTGGCAAAAGTTAGGTGAGATTTTTCTTTCTTAAGGAAAACACATTGTGAAATTACTCAAGAGATGTGGAATGGTGGAATGCAAGTCTATGACCACCCTGATGGAACTCAACTTCAAGAAGCTATGTGGAAATGTTGCTAGGCCTGAGTTGGCAAATCCTTCTAAGTATAGACAACTTGTGGGGGCCCTGATGTTCTTGGTGAACTCTCATTCGGACATATGGTTTGCTGTGAATACATTGAGTAAATTTATGGTTGAACCTCATCACATGTGATGCAGGAGAATTAGAATCGGGAAAATATTTTGTATTCTATTTAAACTAGGGGTCTTATGTTTGTGAGGAAATATTAATTTCATGTAAATATTAATGAGATTTTTGAGTGATTAAATTATATTTTTAATTAATTATATGCGAGGATTTGTTAATGTTTCCAAATAATTGGAAAACATGAGAGAAATTGGACTTGAGATATTTTAGAATTAATGATGAGGCCTAAGATAGATTTAGTTTCAAGATTTTAGAGATAAAATCTAGATTGTAGGGGTGTTGAGATATTTGAGGACTTTGTTGAGTGATTAAAGGGATTTGAACCTAAATTGGTTCAATTAAATTTGTATAAATTAATGAGCCTCAAAGGCCAAATAGATCAGAAAAGATAGAGTGTTTTTAGAGGTGAGGTTTGGACAGAAAATTTTGTAAGCCTATGGGCTTTTGTAAAGGGCCAATGATTTGAAAATCAGGCCAAGAAGGAAGATCGCCATGTAATTTTTGCATGAATAATGAAAGAATTTTATTTTGAGTTAATCTCCATTATATGGTTATGAGATTGTTGTTTATGAATTTGAATGCAATTGAATGAATCGAATTTGTAAAGGATTGGTGGTTTGATCTGAATAAATCTATGTGATATGGGTAAAACCATAATGAAAACTTGTGGAAGGTAGAAAGCATTGAATTGGGCATGAATATTTGTGTGAATGGTTGGTTTTTTTTTAAATATATTCAAGTCCACGGTTTTGTGTACAGAGTCAAAAACTGGGTGCAAAGCGCTGTTCTTCCAAGAATTCGTTGTTATTGATATAATCTTTTGTCAAGAATTGCTGAGTGAAATCGATAGGGAAATCTGATTGCATGGATTGGCATCGATTCAATGCGTTGAAGCCACATCATTAATGTAGAGGAACATGGTTAACTGAAGCGGAGTTTTCACCGTAAGGAAGGATTGAAGCGAAATTTGTATTGGCACATTTTCTTGGACAACGATGTGAGTTCGACTTATTAAGAGAACATGCCATGGGAGGGAGTTTTGAAGGATCGAAGAGGTGGTTGAATGTGTTTAAGAGACTTAAACAACGTTGAATATTGGATGTTACAAAGAGTTAAAGAGCAAGTGGTATACAATCGAATGGAATTCGATTGGGGCAGGTTTTGAAATTGTATAGTCCGTTTAATAAAATCTGTTTATAATTTCCAGATAAAATTGTGGATCGATTCCCATGTTTTTTTAGAATGAAATTGAAGAGGGATCGATCTTTATTTTCTTAGTGCTGAAAAATTTGTGTTGAGTGAATTAAAAATCGAACCTGGCCGTTGAAAACTATGTGCAAGTGGGATCTGTAATGTATGGTTTTTGTAGAAAGATGACTATGCGATAGTTGTATCCTAACAAAATAAGGTGCTGAGAATCGAACATCTGTTCAATCATGAATTACCTTTGCAGAATTAAAATTGATGCAGCGTTAGAAGTAGAAGGTAGATTCAAACTCCAAAATTCTGGAATCCAATGCGTAGCGGAATACAGAATGGCACGATGAAGAATATAATACAAAGCCTGGGTATAACATTTCTATGGTAACGAACCAATCTCATTCAGTAAAAGTGTTGGAAGTAATTGAAGTTGCAGTGAAAGACGGAATCCTGAAGTGAACGAAAACCCAAATTACTGAAACGCTGAGATCCTGCGTTCATTCGGTTGGATGGAAAGTATGTTAATTGCATGGGCCATATTGTTGTTTACGTTGGGATTTGATTTTTAATCAAAGTGAATTATGATTGAATATTATCTGTGAACACTGGAATTTTCTTAATTGGGGCCGAAAACATTTCATTTTAATAGAAGTGGTTTTGATATTCAATGGGAAACGCGAGCGGTCAAAGTCTGTTATAAGGTTTCACAAATACTACAGTAAGGACATAATACGTGTTAAATATTATGCTCGATAAGAAATGATAAATCGTGAGCTCATATTTGAAATCGATATGCATTAGCTAATTTGCAAGTTGAGCTTTTAAAGCATGGGCGCATTTTTTCATTGAATTTTGATTTTAAAATCCAGTATTAAAAGCCATATGTAAATGTTGGGTTTAAATTAAAACCAATGGGATTTAATGAAAGTATTTTTGTAAGACTTTTGGAAAGGGTTTTTTTTATGAGAGTATGATTTGGGGTGTAGGTGCTATTGGAAGTGGGATTTAACCATAGATTCGAAGTTAAAAAGAGAGAGCTTTCACATGAAAGGATTGAGTTTTGGGGTGTGTTGAAATATGGTTTCATAAACCATAAAAAGTTGTGAACAGATGTTACAAGCTTCCGCAAATGATAGTGTTTTTAATTGCCCAGACTTGGAGTTTTTATTTGGCCAGTTATTTAGATGCATTTTTATATGCATAGTATTGGAGAGATTCTGGGTTTTGCAGGGTTTTCCTACATCAAGTGGTATCAGAGCTGGAATAGCTATGTGTGAAGATTAAAGTTTTTAAATTGAATTAATTGCATGTGATGAATAAATACCAGATTTTGAAACTGATGAAGATTGCAGCACAGGGATGCAGTGCAGTTGAAGAAGTGAAGCAAGATCAACAGGATCTTGAAGGTGAGTTGACAGATGATATTTAACTCTGGTTTGAAGGTTGTTTGCAGAATTTAGATTGCAAGCAAGTTGAAGAAAATCTCAGCATAACGAAGCAGATCATAGCTGGAGTGCAGTGATGAAGGAGTCTAGAGAGGGATTCTAAGAGAGAGTGGCAGAACCTGAAGATTCAATAGAGGTTGAATAAAGTTGCAGATGAGAGAAGCCTGGAGGAGCAGTGAAGAAATTCTCGAAAGGTTCCAGCAGAGGAACGGTGATTACCAAAAGACCAGATCTAGAAGAAGGGATTGGTGAGGTAAGTGGAAGTAGGAGAGCTTGTTGTTGTAGAGGCTTGGTGCAACTCATGAGTGAGAAACTCATGGCGAAGAAGATGACTACTAAAATTTATAGAGGAGAGAGCAGAGGTTCAGAGAGAGGCCACAATAGAAAGAAGGAGAAGGAAAATGCCAAGGAAAATGGCATATGAAAGCAGTTGACCGATGAAAAGTATGAGAGAGAGAAAACTGAGATAGCAGCTCATCTTGAGTTATTGATGGAATTGTTACAGGAAAATACGAAAGACAGAGACATGGTTGGACCATGAAGAAGAAAGTGAAATGGCAGAAACTACAAGTAAAGAGGGATCAATAGATAAACATGCAGTTAACAGAAGAGATGAAGAAGCTCGAGCATATGATGAGTATACAGTTGAGACGTGAAGAACTTAGAGCAGCTGAGTTGAAAGTGGAGGTTTCCAATGGTGAAACAGAAGAGGAGATCATTGATGATCTCTTGAACTATTGGGCAAATCTAGATCAGCTGGATAATGTAAAACCTTGTATTTTTGTAGCTGACAATTGTGATGTGATTACAAGTTTTACTAAGGAGGATGTGCAATCTTGTGAAGTTGTCACAAGTATGGAAAAGAATATTTCAGGAGATAAATACTCTGAAGAAGAAAGCAGTGTTTTTTTTGTACTTGATGCTGTTACAGTACAAGAGGAAGTTCTTGTGAATGAAGAAGAGGATCAGTCTGAAGAGCTGGTATATGAACCAACAGTTGATACTGTTGAAATTTGTGATTTTCAAATTGAAATTTTGTGTATGAATGCAGGAATGGTACATGGTGATGATATACTTCAGCAATGCCACATGGAAATTTCATTGCTGGAATATTTGTTGGAGAATTCAGAATATGAAAGAGAGACTGCAGCAGAAGGCAGAGTTCATTTCAGTGAACGAGAGAAGGAAAACATCATGGAGGCAGATGATGTAGGAGGAGGACTTGTTGATAGTCTTGAGAATTCTTCGGAGAATTATTTGGAAAGAAAAGATCAGCATACTGATGTACTGATAGTGGAGGAAAATTCAGAACAACATACTGAAGTGTTGGAAAAGGAAGAAAAGGCACTGATTCCTTATGATTTTTGTTTTAACAAGTGTTTTGTAGGTGTTGTTGTAGGTACTGAAGAATATTTGACTCAGTTGAGAAGTCAAATGAAGGAAGAAGGAAATTCTATGGAAATTTCTAATCCATGGGATGAGGACGCTATGTTGCTGGAAATGATGCTGAATAATCAAAATTCAGTGTAGGAAGAATCTCAATTTCAGAATTGGGAATTGCAGATGCAGAGTGATGAAGATAGAAGAAGAGAGTACACAATGTACCAGTCCAGTAATTTGTTGATAGGAGAAGGCAAAGAAGAAGTTTTTTGTTTCATAAAACAAGAGGGAATAGGTGATTGGGCAGCAGTAGGAACTGAACGAGTAAGAATAGAAACAAGCATAGAAGAAAGAGCTCAGTAGGAAGCAAGAAATCAACAATCTAAAGATTTATTGGACAAGGAAATTGAACTACTCAGAAGGATCATGATTAAATTATCTCATAAGAAGATATCAGTAATGAATAAAAGCAACAACAGCAGCAAAATGAAGACAGAGACAGACTGTGAAAGTGCAGCGAGTGGAGAAAGATAGCGTAAGATATGGAGACCTGGAAAAAAGTAGCAAACAACAGATATAGATGATGAGTTATAGAACAAAGTGTGGGATCCAGGCGGACAAAGACTTAAACGCATGATCAGGAGATCATGATCATTTTCAACCTTGGGAGTCTGATGCAGGAGCATTAGACTCGGGAAAATATTTTGTATTCTATTTAAACTAGGGGTCTTATGATTGTGAGAAAATATTAATTTCATGTAAATATTAATGAGATTTTTGAGTGATTAAATTATATTTTTAATTAATTATATGTGAGGATTTGTTAATGTTTCCAAATAATTGGAAAACATGAGAGAAATTGGACTTGAGATATTTTAGAATTAATGATGAGGCCTAAGATAGATTTAGTTTCAAGATTTTAGGGATAAAATCTAGATTGTAGGGGTGTTGAGATATTTGAGGACTTTGTTGAGTGATTAAAGGGATTTGAACCTAAATTGGTTCAATTCAATTTGTATAAATTAATGAGCCTCAAAGGCCAAATAGATCAGAAAAGATAGAGTGTTTTTAGAGGTGAGGTTTGGACAGAAAAGTTTGTAAGCCTACGGGCTTTTGTAAAGGGCCAATGATTTGAAAATGAGGCCAAGAAGGAAGATCGCCATGTAAGGTTTGCATGACTAATGAAAGAATTTGATTTTGAGTTAATCTCCATTATATGGTTATGAGATTGTTGTTTATGAATTTGAATGCAATTGAATGAATCGAATTTGTAAAGGATTGGTGGTTTGATCTGAATAAATCGATGTGATATGGGTAAAACCATAATGCAAACTTGTGGAAGGTAGAAAGCATTGAATTGGGTGTGAATATTTGTGTGAATGGTTGGTTTTTTTTCAAATATATTCAAGTCCACAGTTTTGTGTACAGAGTCAAAAAATGGGTGCAAAGCTCTGTTCTTCCAGGAATCCGTTGTTATTGATATAATCTTTTGTCAATAATTTCTAAGTGAATTCGATAGGGAAATATGATTGCATGGATTGGCATCGATTAAATGCGTTGAAGCCACAACATTAACACGGAGGAATAGGGTTAACTGAAGCGGATTTTTCACCGTAAGGAAGGATTGAAGCGAAATTAGTATTGGCACATTTGCTTGGACAACGATGTGAGTTCGACTTATTAAGAGAACATTCCATGGGAGGGCATTTTTAAGGATCAAAGAGGCAGTTGAATGTGTTTAAGAGACTTCAATAGTGTTGAAGATTGGATGTTACAAAGAGTTAAAGAGCGAGTGGTATACAATCGAATGGAATTCGATTGGGCAGGTTTTGAAATTGTATAGTCCGTTTAGTAAAATCTTTTTATAATTTCCATATCAAATTATGGATCGATTCCCATGTTTTTTTATAATGAAATTGAAGAGGGATCGATCTTTATTTTCTTAGCACTGAAAAATTTGGGTTGAGTGAATTAAAAATCGAACCTGGCCATTCAAAACTATGTGCAAGTGGGATGTGTAATGTATGGTTTTTGTAGAAAGCTGACTATGCGATAGTTGTATCCCAACAAAAGAAGGAGCTGAGAATCGAAGATCTGTTCGATCATGAATTACCTTTGCAGAATTAAAATTGATGCAGCGTTAGAAGTAGAAGGCAGATTCTGTAATATCCCCAAAGGGAAATAACCAGTAATAAACAGAAATATGCCAGACAGATATAGAAAATACAATGCTGAACCAGATCATGGAACCAATACACATAGAATGCCAGAAAACTGAGCCATTTTATTAATCTGAAAGTACATAGAGAGGAGTACAAGAAATCAGAATAAATGCACCTATCCTTGCCCTAGGCAAGTGGTGGCCCTTTCAGACAAATAATGGCTGCAACAAGGACAGCGTCCTAGCTGGCTGAAGGCTGCTCTGAAGACTGAAGCTGGACTGCACTGGAAGACCAAAAGATAGCTGATGTCAACACTCCAGACCCTCACCAATGAAAACGATGTCTCTGCTAGTGACAGCGCTGAAACAGATGTGGTGCTGGTCACCAAACTCTCCAGATGACAAGCTCAGCTCCTCAAGGCCAAAAACGCTGTTAAGCCCTGCTCACTGTATCAGCGTCCTCCCAGATGGATCAGCGTCCTATATGCTCAGATCTGCTGGATTTGAAGCCTGCAATCCAGATCTGTATCCTGTCCTCCCAGATCTGAGTCCTCCTATATCAGATCTACTGCTCTCTCCTCAGATCTATGCTAGATCTGGCAATATCTCTTCAGATCTGCAACCCCCAAGGCTGGATCTGATGTTATCCCTTCAGATCTAGGCTGGATCTGCCAATATTTCCTTCGATCTGCAATATCCCAAGATGGATCTAATGCTATCTCTCCAGATCTGCCACCTACAGAACCAGATCTGCAATTATCTGCTCAGATATACAATCTCCAAGGCTGGATCTACCAATGTGCCTTCAGATCTGCGTCCTCCTCTTCCTGCTGGAACAGCGTCCTCACTCCCAGGCTGATCTGCGTCCTTCCTCCTCCAGGAACAACGTTTTCCCTGCTCTGAACTGGACTGCGTCCTCCCTGGAACAGCGTCCTCACTCTGGGGCTGAATCTGCGTCCTCTTTTCCCTTGGAACAACGTCCTCTTCTTTCCAGATCTGCGCAGCCACAAGAGGGCTTCTTCCTCTCCAAATCTCCTGCTGAAAAGTGCTACCAAGTCCCACTGAAACTGAAAGATGTTACTCAGAAAATAACCTTACTAGGGCGGGCACTCGAAGTCCCTCGAAGCTAAGGGTGAAACCAGAAATAACCTTACCAGGGCAGGCACTCGAAGTCCCCCGAGGCTAAGGGTGAGATCTCCGACCGGAGACACTCGGTTGCACTAAACAGTGCTGCAGACCGACTAAACAACCGGCGTGCGGAAGCAGACAGAAGTCTAGCTCTCAATATCAATATAAAATTATCCATGCCCAAATGAGGTGAGAACCCCTCCTTTTATAATGCCAAACTCCCTCCAAAACTTAACTGCGTCCTTACTCTCCTTTGACCTGCACAGTTCACCTTGGGTTAGCCTGATGCCTCCCATCATACTCATGTGGACCCCCAAGGCCCCCTCTCTAAGTTATAACATCATGCAACTAGGAAAAGAACACTTTATTTATAAAGTGAGATGACTAAAGTGAGGTGACCCCTCTTATTACTCACTTTATTTATTATTTCTAGCTAAAGCGGCAAAATAAAGCAAAAACGAAATATTCCAATTAGCAAAGCTAATTGGGAATATTACAGTCTCCCCCGGCAGAACGTTGCTTGTACTCAAGCAACTGAAGGGATGGATGCTGTAAGATCCTCTCATCCTCCCAAGTGGCATCCTCATCCGGCAAATTCTTCCATCTCACCAAGAACTCTCTGATCTTCCTGCTACGCAGCTGTCTCTCCCTGGTGTCAATAATGGCCTCCGGCTGTAACACCAAGTGACCCTCATCATCTGTAGGCGGTAGCTCCCCGGTGACTGTCACATGCTGACCCAGTGCCTTCTTCAGGCATGATACATGGAAGATGTTATGAATCCGGCTGCCTTGGGGCAGTTCCAACTCATATGCAACCTGCCCGATCCTGCGTATCACCCTGTATGGTCCATAAAAACGAGGCTTTAACTTCTCTGCCCCCTTCTGTTTGAGCGAAGACTGTCGGTTATGGCTGTAACCGTAGGTAGACTAGGTCCCCTACCTCAAAGCGTCTCTTCACCCGACCCTTATCAGCATACAACTTCTGCTGATTTTGTGCTGTGGCTATGTTTTCCTTGAGAGTCTGGAGGATATCTTGGCTCTCTTGGATCCATAACTTGGCTCGCAGAGCCCTGCTAACACCAAACATCATCTCCACAAAAGATATGGAATGATATCCATATAATGCATAGAAAGGTGTCATACCGATAGACATATGGTGGGTTGTGTTGTAGCAGTACTCGCCCAGATGTAGCCATTTCAGCCACGCTCTCTGCTGCCCGCTGACGTAGTTACGCAAGTAGCCCTCTAGCCACTTGTTAACTATCTCCGTCTGCCTGTCCGTCTGGGGATGATAACTAGTGCTCGGTGTCAACTCGGTCCCCACTAGTCGGAAGAGCTCCTGCCAAAATCCACCCATAAAACGGCTGTCCCTGTCACTAACAATGGTCTTGGGTAGACCATGCAATCTGAAAACCTCCCGGAAAAACAACTCCGCCACCTGTGCCGCTGTGTGATGTGCCGAAATGGCGAAAAAATGAGCATACTTCGTTAGCCGATCAACCACTACGAAGATGCAATCCTTGCCCTGTACTGTGGGCAACCCCGTGATGAAGTCCATCGAAATACTCTCCCATTTCCCCTCCGGAATGGGAAGTGGCTGCAGCAACCCCGCGGGATGGCTCATCTCTCCCTTGTTCCGCTGACAAACCTCGCACTCCCTGACATGCCGGAGTACGTCCTCCTTGAGGCCCTTCCATGCAAATCTCTCCCGAATGGCCCTGTACATCTTAGTGAACCCCTGATGGCCCGCCAATGGTGAATCATGTGAAGCCTGGAGTATCTTCTCCTTGAGCTGAGATCCCTCAGTCAAGAAGATCCTGTCCCTGTAATAGATGACCTCGTCGGCCACCCTGTATCGGCTATCTGCTACCTGTCCATCCAGCACCTCGCATGCAAATCTGTCTTTGGAGTACTCAACCAGGAGTCGAGCCTTCCAGTCAGCGTCCAAGCTCATGAGTGATAACGTGGCTGGTCTACGGGAAAGGGCATCAGCCACCACGTTATTCTTTCCCTTGACATACTCTATGTCAAAGTCGTAAGCCTGGATCTTGCTGATCCACTTCTGCTGCCTCTCCTGCAACTGCTTCTGCTCCAGAAAGTACCTCAGGCTATTATGATCTGTCCTCACCCTGAATCTGCCACCTACCAGGTACTGTCGGAATTTGGCCAATGCATGCATGATGGCCAGCATCTCCTTGTCATATATGGGATATAGCCTCTCGTGTGGAAGGAGCTTCCGGCTCTCGAATGCAATCGGATGACCCTCCTGCATCAATACTGCTCCAATCCCCTCTCCTGATGCATCGCACTCTAGGACAAAGGGCTGCGTAAAATCTGGCAATGCCAACACCGGACAGCTGCTCATCACCTCTTTGAGCTTATCAAAAGCTCGCTGTGCCGTATCCGACCAACTGAATGCCCCCTTCCTCGTCAACTCCGTCAGGGGTGCAGCAAGCTGAGAGAAACCTTTGACGAACTTCCTGTAATAGGTGCAAATACCAATGAACCCCCGAAGTTCTGTTACATTCCGTGGCTCTGGCCAGTCCCTGATAGCCCGGATCTTCTCCTCGTGGACTCTCACCCCGTCCACTCCTATAATGTGTCCCAGATACAGCATCTCCGTCAATCCAAACTCACACTTGGAGAGCTTGGCAAAGAATTGTTGCTCCTCCAAAATGTGCAAGACCGTCTCAATGTGCTGGAGATGCTCCTCCCAAGTCCTACTGTATATAAGGATATCATCAAAGAAAACCAGCACAAATTTCCTCAGATGATCCCTGAAGATGTGGTTCATACAAGACTGAAAGGTAGCTGGTGCATTGGTCAACCCGAATGGCATGACCAAAAACTCAAAGTGCCCATAATGAAACCTGAAAGCAGTCTTGGGAATGTCCTGTTCCCTCATGCGTATCTGATGGTACCCGGATCTCAAATCAATCTTTGAGAAGAACCGTGCTCCCCTCAACTCGTCCATCAACTCATCGATCCTGGGAATGGGGTACCTGTTCTTCAGGGTCTTCTTGTTCAGAGCCCTGTAATCAATGCACATGCGTAATGTGCCGTCCTTCTTCTTCACCAGCACTACTGAAGAAGCGAAAGGACTGGTGCTGGGTCGAATGTGCCCAAGGGCCAGCAGCTCCTGAATGGCCCGCTCTATCTCGTCCCGATAGGCTTTGGGATGCCTATACGGTGTGGTGATTACCGCCTGTATCCCCTGCTCCAGCTCGATCGTGTGCTCAAACCCCCGATCCGGTGGCTGTCCTGGCGGAATGTCTCCAAAAACTACTGCATATCTGTCGAGAAGCGTCTGTAGATCAGGGTGCACCGTCCGTCCTGTATCTACTGCCTCTGAAGCCCGCAACTCTACTGCCCACTCTATATCTCCCTTATGGAATGTCGCCTCCATGCTGTGTGCTGATACTGTCTGGGGTGGGTATGTGTTCTGCCCTCGTATCTTCTCATGCCTCCCCGTCTTGGGATCATCCCACCCCATCTCCAATGCCTTCCAATCAGTTGTGACCTTCCCCAGGGTAATAAGCCACTGAACTCCCAATATCACATTGGTGTCCGGAATGTCCACCACAAAGAAGTGATCGGTCAATGTGTAGGTGCCCATCGTCACTGATAATTCTGGTACATATCGAGCACATGCCATGGTCTGATCTCCTGGTACCAAAACTGAAAACCCATCAAAGCCCTCCATCGATATGCCTCTCCGCGCAACCATCTGGGCATCAATGAAGTTGTGGGTGGCCCCACTGTCAACTAAGACCGAAACCCGCTGTCCTCGCACTGTTCCCCGCACGCGCAAGGTCAAGTACTTGGGGAATCCTCTCAAGGCTGCTAGAGCTCCCCTAGTAGGTGCAAATGATGCCCCACCGGTCTCGGGTGGTGGAGGTGGCAAGGTACTCTGTGCTGCGTAACATTCACCTGTCTCCTCATCATCCTCCTCCTCCTCTTCTCCGCCACTCTCGGAGAAGACCTCTATGAAATGTGCCTTCCCTGCCGTACATTTGTGTCCCGGTGCCCACGGCTCCTGGCAAGTGAAGCATAATCGCTTCCGTCTCAGCTCTCTCCTGGCCTCATCATCAAACTGTCCTTGTCCTGGATTCGCCTTGGGAGGCGGAACCCTCGTGTCCTTACCCTTAGGCTGGAAAGCCTGTCTCTGGGGATAAGGTGGCCGAGTCCTGGGCAAGACATCCTGTAGGTCACGAGCCCTACTGATAGCATCCTGAAGTGTAGCCGGTTTGTTTGACCGGACTAGACCACGTAGTGGCTCTGACAGCCCCTCCACGAACATATAGACCATCCGAGCTGTCGATAAGTCAGGTACCATCACTGAAACCCTCAAGAAGTCTGAGATGTATGCCTCTACACTCCCCGTCTGTCTGAGCTTGGTCAGCTCAAAGAAATGCTGCTCCGGATCCTTCTTGTCAAAACGCTCCACCACTCTCCTGGTGAACTCAGCATATGTCGTCACTGTGGAATGTCCCAGTGTGGCCATCCCATGAAACCACCAGTCCTGGGCCTCACCCTCTAAATGCAATGAAGCCATCTTAATGGCCTCCGTCTCTGGCATCTGGTTAAGCTGAAAATAGATGTCCAGCTTCTCCACCCAGGACTTTGCCGTAGTCTTCTGCGAACCATCAAACATCGGCAAATGGAATTTACTCGCTGCACGGTGACTATCACGGTGGGATCCACGTCCCTTGTGTTGGTCCTGCTCATGGGCTTTGCCGCCACATCGGAACTGGAAATATCGATCTAAAGGAAAAGCATCCATGAACGCCTGTCCTAGGCCCTGCCATTCTGCAAAAACGGCTGCATATTGAGCTGGACCCCCATCTCTTGGCGCTGTTGACCCCTCGTCCTCTACCGGAAAGGTAGGCATGGTGGGTCGCGTGGGTGCTGGATTGACCCTCGGTGCACCGCCCCGCACTCCTGTCTCTGCATCTACGGTTGTGAATGTGGGCATATAGGGTCTCTGCGCTGTCACAATAGGAATAGCATCTGGTATGTGGCGAGACACGCCCGGCCCTTCTCCAACCTGGAAAACCCTAGGGGGTTCTCTCTGTACTACTTCTACAGCTGCAATCCTCTTGGATACATCCTGTACATGATGGATGAGTGCATCCAACTTCTCAGCTATGTCTTCCATCGGATCCCGCTGCTCTGTCTCAGAATCTGTTACAGGTGGCTCCTGATCAGAATCACTTCCCCCGAAGAGACTCTTATGATGGATGTAGCGGTTATCCCCGGGCGTCATAGACCACAGGCTGAGCCAGATCTATGCTCCGATACCACTGTAATATCCCCAAGGGGAAATAACCAGTAATAAACAGAAATATGCCAGACAGATATAGAAAATACAATGCTGAACCAGATCATGGAACCAATACACATAGAATGCCAGAAAACTGAGCCATTTTATTAATATGAAAGTACATAGAGAGGAGTACAAGAAATCAGAATAAATGCACCTATCCTTGCCCTAGGCAAGTGGTGGCCCTTTCAGACAAATAATGGCTGCAACAAGGACAGCGTCCTAGCTGGCTGAAGGCTGCTCTGAAGACTGAAGCTGGACTGCACTGGAAGAACAAAAGATAGCTGATGTCAACACTCCAGACCCTCACCAATGAAAACGCTGTCTCTGCTAGTGACAGCGCTGAAACAGATGTGGTGCTGGTCACCAAACTCTCCAGATGACAAGCTCAGCTCCTCAAGGCCAAAAACGCTGTTAAGCCCTGCTCACTGTATCAGCGTCCTCCCAGATGGATCAGCGTCCTATATGCTCAGATCTGCTGGATCTGAAGCCTGCAATCCAGATCTGTATCCTGTCCTCCCAGATCTGAGTCCTCCTATATCAGATCTACTGCTCTCTCCTCAGATCTATGCTAGATCTGGCAATATCTCTTCAGATCTGCAACCCCCAAGGCTAGATCTGATGTTATCCCTTCAGATCTAGGCTGGATCTGCCAATATCTCCTCAGATCTTCAATCTCCCAAGATGGATCTAATGCTATCTCTCCAGATCTGCCACCTACAGAACCAGATCTGCAATTATCTGCTCAGATCTACAATCTCCAAGGCTGGATCTACCAATGTGCCTTCAGATCTGCGTCCTCCTCTTCCTGCTGGAACAGCGTCCTCACTCCCAGGCTGATCTGCGTCCTTCCTCCTCCAGGAACAACGTTTTCCCTGCTCTGAACTGGACTACGTCCTCCCTGGAACAGCGTCCTCACTCTGGGGCTGAATCTGCGTCCTCTTTTCCCTTGGAACAACGTCCTCTTCTTTCCAGATCTGCGCAGCCACAAGAGGGCTTCTTCCTCTCCAAATCTCCTGCTGAAAAGTGCTACCAAGTCCCACTGAAACTGAAATATGTTACTCAGAAAATAACCTTACTAGGGCGGGCACTCGAAGTCCCCCGAAGCTAAGGGTGAAACCAGAAATAACCTTACCAGGGCAGGCACTCGAAGTCCCCCGAGGCTAAGGGTGAGATCTCCGACCGGAGACACTCGGTTGCACTAAACAGTGCTGCAGACCGACTAAACAACCGGCGTGCAGAAGCAGAGAGAAGTCTAGCTCTCAATATCAATATAAAATCATCCATGCCCAAATGAGGTGAGAACCCCTCCTTTTATAATGCCAAACTCCCTCCAAAACTTAACTGCGTCCTTACTCTCCTTTGACCTGCGCAGTTCACCTTGGGTTAGCCTGATGCCTCCCATCATACTCATGTGGACCCCCAAGGCCCCCTCTCTAAGTTATAACGTCATGCAACTAGGAAAAGAACACTTTATTTATAAAGTGAGATGACTAAAGTGAGGTGACCCCTCTTATTACTCACTTTATTTATTATTTCTAGCTAAAGCGGCAAAATAAAGCAAAAACGAAATATTCCAATTAGCAAAGCTAATTGGGAATATTACAGAAGTAGCCTCAACCGCTACACCAAAAGCCCGGACTGTTAGTGAGGGTGAGGGGCCCAGGTGTTAAGGGTGAGCTCAATAGCCCACCGGAGCATCTCGGGACGAGGACCCTTGCGCAGTCCCCCAATTACGCAGACCTCGGGGCGTGTCAGGACCCACCGGAGCCTCAACAGGATGGTTGCCCTAAACAGGGATATTACAGCCCACCACGCTCCGCAGGTCTCGACCTCGAGACCTCGGCTCTGATACCAAGTAGCCTCAACCACTACACCAAAAGCCCGGACTGTTAGTGAGGGTGAGGGGCCCAGGTGTTAAGGGTGAGCTCAACAGCCCACCGGAGCATCTCAGGACGGGGACCCTTGCGCAGTCCCCCAATTACGCAGACCTCGGGGCGTGTCAGGACCCACCGGAGCCTCAACAGGACGGCTGCCCTAAAAAGGGATATTACAGCCCACCACGCTCCGCAGGTCTCGACCTCGAGACCTCGGCTCTGATACCAAGTAGCCTCAACCGCTACACCAAAAGCCCGGACTGTTAGTGACGGTGAGGGGCCCAGGTGTTAAGGGTGAGCTCAACAGCCCACCGGAGCATATCGGGACGGGGACCCTTGCGCAGTCCCCCAATTACGCAGACCTTGGGGCGTGTCAGGACCCACCGGAGCCTCAACAGGACGGCTGCCCTAAACAGGGATATTACAGATACCAAGTAGCCTCAACCGCTACACCAAAAGCCCGGACTGTTAGTGAGGGTGAGGGTCCCAGGTGTTAAGGGTGAGCTAAACAGCCCACCGGAGCATCTCGGGACGGGGACCCCCAACGCGGTCCCAATTCACAGCGAACCTCGGACGTTCTCGGGACCACCCACGGAGCCTCAACGGGGCCGAGCGCACAAACGGGGATGACCACGGCCACCACGATCCGCGGTCTCGACCTCGAGACCTCGGCTACGATACAAGTAGCCTCAGCACACACCAAAGCCCGGTAGTGAGGGTGAGGGCCCGGGTGTTGGTGAGCTCAACGGCCCACCGGAGCATCTCGGGACGGGGACCCTCGCGCAGTCCCCCAATTACGCAGACCCCGGCAGCGTGTCAAGGCCCACCGGACCCTCAACAGGGAGGTTGCCCTAAACAGGGATATTACAGCCCACCACGCTCCGCGGGTCTCGACCTCGAGACCTCGGCTCTGATACCACGTTGATCCAACCACTACACCAAAAGCTCGAACTGTTAGTGAGGGCGACATCCCAGGGTGTTAAGGGTGGGCTCAACGTTGCCGAGCATCTCGGGACGGGGACCCTTGCGCGGTCCCCAGTTACGCGGAACCTCGGCGCGTGTCGGACCCACGAGGAGCCTCAACGGGACGGCTGCCCTGACGGGGGATATTCGGCCCACCACGCTCCCGCGGGCTCGACCCGGGACCTCGAGCACAGTGCCAGAGTAGCCCCTCAGCCGCTACACCAAAAGCGGACGTTGAGTGAGGGGCCCAGGTGTTAAGGGTGAGCTCAACAGCCCACCGGAGCATCTCGGGACGGGGACCCTTGCGCAGTCCCCCAATTACGCAGACCTCGGGGCGTGTCAGGACCCACCGGAGCCTCAACAGGACGGCTGCCCTAAACAGGGATATTATAGATTCGAACTCTAGAATTCTTGAATCCAATGCGTAGAGGAATACAGAATGGCACGATGAAGAATATAATACAAAGCCTGGGTATAACGTTGCTATGGTAACAAACCAATCTTAGTTAGTAAAAGTGTTGGAAGTAATTGAAGTTGCAGTGAAAGACGGAATTCTGAAGTGAATGAAAACCCAAATTGCTGAAACGTTGAGATCCTGCGTTCATTCGGTTGGATGGAAGGTATGTTAATTGCATGGGGCAAATTTTTGTTTACGTTGGGCTTTGATATTTAATCAAAGTGAATTATGATTGAATATTATCTGTGAGCGCTGGCATTTTCTTAATTGGGGCCGAAAACATTTCATTTTAATAGAAGTGGTTGTGATATTCAATGGGAAACACGGGCAGTCAAAGTCTGTTATAAGGTTTCACAAATACTGCAGTAAGGACATAATACGTGTTAAATATTATGCTCGATAAGAGATTGTAAACCGTGAGCTCATATTTGAAATCGATATGCATTAGCTAATTTGCAAGTTGAGCTTTTAAAGCATGGGTGCATTTTTTCATTGAATTTTGATTTTAAAATATGATATTAAAAGCCATATGTAAATGTTGGGTTTAAATTAAAACCAATGGGATTTAATGAAAGTATTTTTGTAAGACTTTTGGAAAGGGTTTTTTTATGAGAGTATGATTTGGGGTCTAGCTGCTATTGGAAGTGGGATTTAACCATATATTTGATGTTAAAAAGAGAGAGCTTTCGCATGAAAGGATTGAGTTTTGGGGTGTGTTGAAGTATGGTTTTCACAAACCATAAAAAGTTGTGAACAGATGTTACAAGCTTCCGCAAATGATAGTGTGTTTAATTTCCCAGACTTGGAGTTTTTATTTGGGCAGTTATTTGGATGCATTTTTATATGCATAGTATTGGAGAGATTCTGGGTTTTGCATGGTTTTCCTGCATCAACATGCATTGGTTAGCTGCCAAGAATTTCTTGAGATATCTCCAGGGCACAAGAAACTATGGTCTGAGATAGACTGCCGAGAGATATATGGATGCTGACTGGGTTGACAGTATGGTGGATCGTAAGAACACATCTGGGTGTTGCTTCTCATTGGGGTTTACTTCAATATATTGGACGAGCAGGAAGCAGAAATTGGTTGCTTTAAGCACCATTGAGGTCGAATACATTGTTGCTAGTATGGCATGTGGTGAAGATGTTTGGTTGAGGAATATTTTTAGTGAGATATTTGAGCATGTGTTGGATACCACCGTGATCTATTGCGGCAATCAAAGTGAGATTCACCTTTCAGAGAATCCTGTGTTCTACAACTACTCCAAGCATATTGATATCGGGTACCACTTTATCTGAGACATGGTACAATTGGGAACAATAAGGCTCCATCACATCAAGATTAATGAGTAGGTCACAAACAATCTCAAGAAGCCCTTGGGGAAGTTCAAATACTTAGCCTTCTGTGAGAGACTTGGAGTCATGGAAAGACCCGGTCCCACATTTGTTGGACACTGAGCTTTGGGAGCTCTTGGGGGCTTGGGTACTTCTTGGAGCTATGAGAGACCATAAGGTGAGTGGTTCACCTTCCCCTAGTGGTGCGCTATGTACAGAGTGTGTGGTTCACCTTTCCCTGTGATACCCCATGATGGTTGACATGTGTATAGGGTGAGTGGTTTATCTCCCCCTACAATTGGAGACACATGTATGTGGGGTGAGTAGTTCACCTTATCCTATGGCATATGAGCAGGATGAGTGATTCGCCTTCTCCTATTGATGCCCCAACATACATCCTACCCATGTAGTCCGGGACTCATGGGAAGTACCTCACATCGAGCTAATGAGTTCGGAAATGTGGATAGGGAACATAACACTACCGATAGATGCATCGTGTACTATTATACTCCCTATGTCTAGGATGATGATATTTAACAACTTGATCTGGGATCAACTGAGGACCAACCGTTGTGAGTGGAGAGTGGTAGGGTCTTGTGACTCACTCTTGATCAATTTTTCTTCATTCTTACTTCATGGTTCAGTAGAGCAAGGCAGAGATGACAAAGATGGTTCATGACGACATGATGACATGATGATCAGTGGCAACAATTGGATTGGCAGGGGGAATTCTTCCTAGTTGAGAGGGAGTGTTAAATTTGGAAACTAGGGCCAAATTCCACCTTGGGATAAAAAATTTGAAGGAGATGATGATTACATCAGATTCCTCTTTTTGAGAGGTCCAATATTGATCTAAAGATCATATCATTCGGATAATAAAAAGTGAGATTTTAAATTTATTCTCTCATGTCCAAATTTTTCAGGTTGGCCTCAGCCTAATGTAGGCTCAAGAAGCCCAGTAGATGTGTCTCTTCAACCTCAACAAATTGTATAAATAGCAGTGATCTCTCACCTCATTTTGACATCATTCACTCACACATTCTTCTCTCTCTTCATCAAATTGGTTCATAGAGCTTGGGTATATTCTCTCTCTCTCTCTCTCTCTCTCACACACACACATGTGGCTCAAGGAAAAGTTTCTGGGATAGATTACCGACCAAAAATTTCATACCGTTGACCAGCGTTGACTAATATGTTCTTGAACTTGTTTGACTACATTTTAAGGGTCAAAATTCCAATTTTGAGAGGCTCCATTGACTGACTAAAGCCGAGATTTTTTGGGCATGTTGACCTGCATTGACTTAAAGGTTGACTTCTATTTGATCGTAGAAAAGTACATCAAGTTTTCTCTCTCCATTGACCAAGCTATTTTGGGTTTCATTTGACCTCCTATTGAGGCCTAGTTCAACCAAGGAAGACTGAGATGCATTGGGGAAGGATAGCTACTATATTTACCAGCGTTGACTTTCTGGTTAGGGTTGAAGCTTGACTGCAAAATTTGATAAGGCTGATTTGACTGTGTATTAGGGAAGTGAATTTGAATTTTGTACTCTCTCTCTCCGTTTAAATATTGAATAATAAGAAAAATAATTGATCAAAGAGTATTCCCCACATTGGTGTTTTTCCCTGGCATTCACCAAATCTGGTGTTCTCTTGTCTTGGCTTGTATTCTGCATTTTCTTTTATGTTCTATCTGCATTTACCGTCAATGTGATTGCTACACAATTTCCAATGATCATTAAACATTAAGTGAATTGAACATTTATGTGACACTGAGAATGTTGAGAGAGTTCAACCCGTGACCTCTCAATGGAAAATTAAATAAGTTTGACCATGGGTACTCTACCAATTGAGCGCTTAACCCTTGAGAGGGCTAGTAAATACATATCGTGATAAGGACAATAAAAAAGCTATTAATAATTTCTTCTCCTCAAAATTTATATTATAATTTTGTTCAATTCTTTGTGTGAGTCTTATTTCAGTCTCAAAACCCTCCCATACATTCAATGCATGCATTTACTATAACCATGTCAAATTTTAGTGCATACAAACACAAAGTGGAAAAGAAAATCAGTGTTCGTCCCATTCACAACCCCCTTAATGTGTTGTCAAATAATTAAACCATATTTTCACTAGTTGCTAAATGTTAAGTGAATTGAACATTTATATAACCCTGAAAGCATCAAGAGAATTGAATCAATTTTAAGTTATTTTGAGCAGTGTGTATGTGTCTCAAGGCCTTATAAATGATCTAGGGAAGGACATACCTTAGGTCCTAATGAAAGATTTAAGGCATTTAGTCTTCATGAAAAATTCTTTTAAGTACCACACATGACCTCTAGAGGGTATCATTGGCCTCTAATAAAGGATGTTAGTTCTCTCACAAAGCTTTAAGTATTAGATATGGGTCTCAAGGTATTTGATATGGTCAAGAAGAACTCAAGCTTTAGTTGAAGTATAAATATTCTAAGGATTCAGGACCAAACAATATGCCTCAAAACACCACCCCCATCCTCTCAAGATCTTACATAGTTTCTAGGGATGTAGCTCCACCAATGACATGTTGAACTACCATAAAGGACCTTTCTAGAGTATCATAGGTATTTAAATAAGGATAATTAGCATTATGAGATTTTGAACATTAATTATGAGTCTATGGACCTTTTTGAACATTAAGTAGGAGTCTATGGACCTTGGAAAGGTTAGGGGGACAAACCGAATAGTTAGGCCATAAGGGAATATTTTAGGTTTCTAGAGACAAGAATAATGGCACCATAAACCACCATAAATGACCCTAAAAGGTCATCATTCTCTTCTAATTAGGTATATAAGTAAGATTACCATTTTTAGCACTGGTTATGGGTATTGTGTCCCTTAACATGGTTAGGGGAGGAAATATGAACCATAGGTCCTAAATAAAGCTTATATCCATTTAGGGCTAAGAAAGATGCCTTGAATATTTGCATTTGTACTCTAAAGTGCATGCATGGTCCTACTTAGGAATGTGTGCACATTTAAACGCACACTCATGGCATTTCAGGGAGTAGTGATTTTAACAGGTTTGGAAGTCATGTGTGTTTCTAAAAAAATGCACATTTTCCTCTTCATGTGCATCCCTATGCACCCCATTGCCACTTTTTAGATTATAAACTTTTGTGAGCTCCTCGAAGCCTAAAGACATTATGGATAGGTATAGATATCTATAGGAATAGATCAACCTACTAAACAAATCATGTGCATTACGTTAATGAGTCATTTTGGCCATAGGCCTCCAATTATGAAATATGTATATACCAAGGATGGATTTTGAGGTCTTGGCCATAGTAAAGGGATGAGCTAAAGAGCCTCGAGCCCTAAGTAAATATTTTATAGATCTATTCCATGAATGTAGCTTGGAAGCACTACATAGACACTTTAAATGGTGCATTTGACTTCTAAGTGAGATATGGAATTCAATAGGAGGTTTTGTATACTTGTATGGATCTTGGGGTCTCAAACATAGTTGAGGGATACAAAAGAGGGATATAATATGTAAATGAAGCTTCAAGGGACATGGGACAAAAGAAGGCATAAACTACTGCACACACCCTTTAGACATGATATTTATCCTCTAAGTGGGTTACAAGGGCCATCAAAAGATTTTGTGCATAAAGATTGTTTTCATGGCCTTAAACATGGTCATATGGGAGTCATTACAAGGTTTTCCATACTAGAGATGGTTCTTTGAAAAACCCATAGTTTAAGGATAAAAACCAATATCTTAGAGATGAAAAGATGTTTTCAAGGTTCATGGACCATGCATTGGATTCCAACAACTACAAAACCCTATGAAGTAAATATTTAGCTTGCAAGTGTGATATGGACTACATTATGAATTTTGGAGAGGTGACCAATTGCGTTATTCCATTCCCAGTATATATGTGAGTATGGAAAATTGTTAAAAGAAGCCTAGATCAGAAAATCCTCTTGCAAAATAGGAACTTGTAGAGTCATTTTGCATTGTTCCACTTCATTTAACCAATTAATCACATTCAAAGAATCCCCAAATATTTTGATCTATTCACATCCTTTTTCCTTTGCAAAAAACATCAATTTTTTGCATGCAAGAAATTCTTTCATTATTTGTACCCTTTCCCACACTCTTTTTTGTATGAAGAAATATTAGTCATTTTTATTCTTTTGAAAATAGAAAAATAGTTATGTAAAAAATACCCAAACATTATAGTATGAGAGATATAAATGTCTCAAAAATCTTTTTAAGACTTAAATAACATAAAATACCATCGTTAAAAGGATTTGTGAAAAATTCATTTTTTTATATTTATTTATAGCTTTAAATAATATATGGATTTATTTTCAATAACAATTACATTTCATTATGTTCACTTTAATTGAAATTTAAATATTTGGAGCTAAAGAGTTTTTATTCCATTTTTATTCCACTGTGTTTTTCTATTGGTAGTTTGATTTTGATTAGGCATAACAACTATAGTGATGGTCGTATACATTGTAAAAATAATAAACTTTACTTTCTTTTCCATTTTTTTGTTTTTTTTTTAAGCTTAGTAGGTCCTTGCTATTTTCTATTTATAAAAAAAAGCAGGTCAGAAAATACATATTTAGGCCTCAACCTGCCCATAGGAAACCAAGTTTGTTGGCTGTCTTAGCGAGTTATAAGCCATCCAAAACATATACATCTTAAGTCTACTACTTATTGTCTTCAAATAGATTATATCAGTATCAGTATTTGAAAGCATATACATAACATAAAAATAAAAGCTATCCACTATCATTATCAAAAAATAAACTTAGGCTGATCATTTCTAAATAATCATCTGACTTGACAGGAACTGAGTCCTTGATACTAGATCCAGACATATCAACCTGGAGCATGGATTGTAAGTCCTTCTTGATTCTATCGAGGCACACATACTGATGGTGTTGTTGAAGGTTCATTTCCTGAATGGATCTGTTGATTTCATACAGAGTTTTTGAAGCTTTGGGATCACCCCCAACCTCTTGTACCGACATTATTGCCTTGACAGAAAGGCATTTCGTCAACCAATATGTTTTGATAGAATGATGGAATAGTGAAATTATACCTCAAGTGTGACCCGAGACAGTGTTAATTTGGGTAATTTTATCCTCAACAATATCTTCTTCTTCCTCCATATTAGTTTTGGCATCATTCTCCCATCCATGAATGAGGGATTTGACAAAGCAAGGTGTCTCCTCAGAATAAGCTTGAAATAAATTTTCCATAACTTCCTTGCTTGACTTCCTGCTACGCTTGGTTGGAGGGTTTAGGACTTTGGCCTTGCCTTTTTCCTCGGTATCCTTCTTCCGCTTGTTCCCTTTGGCCATAAGTTTTATAGGACAATCTTCCAGCGATATTATCGGGCAGTAGGGTTTTCCTAGAAGACCTATTGCAGAAACAATTTTAGAACATCCCAACAGATTAAAAAACAAGCATTTAGACATGGGTAGATTGCTACCATCAGTAATAGGATAATGTTGTTTTACGAGGCTCTCAGAAATAAGACTAAATACAGCGTGCCTATCCAAACACTATTACCGATGAAATAGGTAACCGCACTGTTACCTACTTTTTTTTGGTAGCATAAAAAGCACCTGATTTTGAAAAGTGGTGATGCAGAATCACCCCAGTTTTTTTTGTGCACATTTTTGACACTCTAATTATTTTATTTATGAAGTATGAATATTTGTTTTAAAATCTAAGTGATTTTCATGCTAATTTTGAAACGTATTGATGCAGCATCAACTTTTCTTTTGTAGAGCGGTGATTTTCATGCTAATTTTGAAACGTATTGATGCAACATCAACCTTTTTTTTTAAATTGGTGATTTTCATGTTGGTAATAAAACACAAAACTTAGAAAAAAAATATATATATAAAAACAATAAAAAAAACCAATAAAAATGTAAAAAAAAACAAAATTAAGTCGTAAAAATAAAAAATTTAAACAAAAATAAATAAATAAAACAAAAATATTCGAAAATTATATCAAAAGAAATGACAAAATTTGAAAAAAAAACACATAATTTAAAAAACAAAAAACAAAAATTAACCAAAAAAATTTATAAAAAAAACATCAAAAACATTTTTTTCTAAGTTATTAAAAAAAACCATATAATTAAAAAAAATTTAAATAGAAAATTTTAAAATAATTTAAATTACAAAATTAAAATTTAGATTAAAAAAATAAAATACAAAAAAGAAAAAATTAAATTTTAAATTTTAAATTAAAAAAATAACAATAATAAGAAAAAAAAATACAAATTTTAAAATTAACAAAAAAAACAAA
This sequence comes from Pinus albicaulis, assembly GCA_034641835.2. Taxonomy (NCBI): domain Eukaryota; kingdom Viridiplantae; phylum Streptophyta; class Pinopsida; order Pinales; family Pinaceae; genus Pinus; species Pinus albicaulis. The sequence goes on along the minus strand of CM076572.1, from coordinate 161,823,258 downwards.
TTAAAAAAAAAAAAACAAAATTTAAAATTGAAAAAGAAAATTTAAGGAAAAAAAAAAAAAACTATCATTAAAAAAGAAAAAAACCACATGCAAATAATTAAAAAACAAATATCTATAAATTTACTCTTTTTTTAAATGAAACAATTTATAAAATTTAAAAATTAAAAACTAAACAAACTAAAAGATTAAAAAAAAATTAAATTAAATCAAAATTTAATAAATTTAATAAATAAATTTTAAATTTTAAAAAATAATTAATCTAAAATATTAAATTTAAAAGAAAAAAAAAAAAAAACAAAACAAATTAAAACAAATTAAATTTAAAATAAAAAATTTGAATTAAAAAAATAAAAATAAAAAAAATTGAATTTTTTGAATTAAAAAAAAATTAAAATATATATATATATATATATATATATATATATATATATATATATATATATATATATATATATATATTAAAAATTAAAAGAAAAAGAAAATATTTTTGATCATGGTGGTGCCACCAATCGGCCTCACGCCCAGGTGGAAGCAGAGGCCGGCCGCTTGGCGGGCGAGGAGGCTGCATGGAACCCCCCACCTGCCCAGCATCCGTCGTCTGCCGCCAGTTGGCCAGGAGGCCGGAATCCCACCCTTTGGCTGGCCTCCGCTGCCACTTGGGCGGGAGGCCGGAATCCCACCCAGTGGCCGGCCTCCGCCGCCACTTCTGCGAATCGCCCTCCCGCGGCAGGAGGCCCATTCTGGGAATTGCCCTACCGCGGTGGGAGGCCCATTCCAGAAATCGCCCTCCCGCAGCGCGAGGCTGATTCCCGGAATCGCGCTCTCGCGGCGCGAGGCGGATTCCCAGAATCTCCCTCCCGCGGTGGGAGGCCGATTCCGAGAATCGTCAGCCTCCCGCCGTAGGAGGGCGATTCTCGGAATCGGCCTCGCGTAATCGGCCTCCCGCCATGGGAGGGTGATTCCCAGAATCGGCCTCGCAGCGAGGGAGGGCGATTCCCGGAATCGGCCTCCCGCCCAGGTGGCAGCGGAGGTCGGCCGCTGGGTGGGTGGGGGGCTGCATGCAGCCTCCCCCCCCCCGCCCAGCGACCGGCCTCTGCCGCCACCTGGGCGGGAGGCCGATTGGCGGCGCCACCATGATCAAAAAATTCTTTTTTTTATTTTTTTATTTTTAATATTTTTTTTAATTTAATTTTTTTTTAGATTCAAAAAATTTTAAATTATTTTTTTTAATTTAATTCTTATATTTTAAATTTAATTTTTTTATTTTTATTTTTAAATTTTATTCATTTTTTTGTTTTAAATTTTTTTTTTTCTAAATTTTGCTAATAATTTTTATTAAATTTTGTATTTTTTTTTAATTTAATTGATTTTTTTTTTTTTAATTTTTCATTTTTTTTTATTAAATTTTATGTTTAGTTTTTTCATATAATTTTTTAAAATTTAATAAATTTTGTATTTTTTTTTTAATTTATTTGAATTTAATATTTTTTTTTTTAATTTTTTTATTATTATTTTTTTAATTACATAAAATTATTATATATTTTTTTTATTTCAATTAAAATTGTGTATTTAAATTTAGATTTTTTTTTAATTAAACTTAATATTTTCAAATTAATTTGTTTTTTATTTTATTTTTTATCTAATATATTTTTTTTTAATTTATTTTTTTCAATTTTTCATTTTTAATTGATTTTTAAAGTTTTTTAACTTTTTATTTTAACAATGTTTTTTTTTTCTTCTTTATATTTAAAATTTATTTGTTTATTCATTTCTTTATTAAAATTTAATATTTTTCTTTTTTTAATTTAATTTGTTATTTTAATATTTACATATTGTTTTTTTAAATTTAATAAAATCTAATATATATATATATATATATATATATATATATATATATATATATATATATATATATATATATATATATATATATATATATATATATATATATATATATATATATATATATATTATTTTTTATAATTTAAATTTAATTTATTTTTTAAAATTTATTTTCTTTTTTAATATATATTTTTTAAAATTTAATATTTTTATTGTATTTTATTTTTATTTTTTATTTTTAATTAATTTTCATTTTTTTATTTTTAATTTAAATAATGTATTTTTGTTTTTAAATTTTTATTTTAAATTTTTAAATTTATTAAAATTTAATATATTTCTTTAAATTTAATTTTTTTTTTTTTTTAACATTTTTTTTTCTTTTTTAAATTTAATTTCTATATTTTATTTTTTATAATTTCTTTTTCTTAACTTGGTTTTTTTTTTTTAATTTAATATTTTTTTTTTATTTCTATATATTTTGAAATTTTAATCTTTAAATTTTCTTTTATTTTTTATTTTTTATTTTTTTCTTGAATTTTATGTTTTTTTAATGTTTGAATTAAAAAATTTATTTTGTTTTTATTTTTATTTTTTTATTCCTATATATTTTTAAATTTTAAGCTTTAAAATGTTTTTATTTTTAAATTTTTTTATTTTTAAATTTTAGTTTTATTTCAATGTTTGAATTTTAAAAATTAAAAAATGTTATTTCTATTTTTAAAATGTCAAAAATATAACACAATTTTTATTTTTTTTGTTATTCCAACATTAATTGGTTTTGTTTTGAGGGTGTTTTTTCAATCCTTTTTTTAAGAAACAATTTTGTTTTTAGCATAATTTTATAAAATGTTGAAATTTGACCTTCAAAAAAAACCAAGTGCATTCTGGAATACACTTTTTTTGTTTTTGGGGTGTCTTTCCATGTTTTTTGAGTCTTTTTGAGCTACAGTTCCCATTTTGAGGTCAGGTTACCTATTTCATCGGTAACATTGTTTCCAAAGCCAGATTATACCCAAACCTGAAGGACTTGATTAAATGAAAAGGCCAAAACATAACCATAAACAAAATCTCGATACCCCTATTACTGCTGACCCATTCACCCTTCTGAGATGAACTGATGGAAGGAGACATAATAGAGTAAGTTGAATAACTTACTGGGTGACAACAAAACCGCACATACCCTCCCCCACGAGCGTTGACATCATTATTAGCCATACAAGTGGTTTCCCATTTCTGACTATACAAATTCAAGGGATGCACAGAATGACCAACATACAAATTCGAACATGGCCAATTCGCAGTAAAAGAATAAACATCTATGGCTTCACATCTCTCCATCCTAACCAAGTTGAGCATGCAGGACATGCAAAACAGAAAATCCGCAGACAAAGACCTACAACAACCTATAAGAACTTCTACCAGGCCATGATGACTCATATAACCATCTTAATCTTCGTTAAAAAAATTATTTTTAACCATGTCTCTGTAGTAAATAACAGTATTGCGGACCAAATCTATGCTGGAAATTAAAGCATTGCAAACCAAGTAAATAAAATATCGAAAAATCAGAATATTCCTTTGCATGCACTGGTAAGCAGAAACTCGTTTCATCGTTATGGCATATGGCAAATTTGGTACATACCAATTCAAAACTGCAGGTCGTAATGACCTCCAGCATCATCTGTGCAGTTGGCAGGGATGCTCACTATAGAAACTGGGGAACATAACCATGCACTGAACAACAATTTTGCAGAGAATATACCTCCAAATAATAACCCAAAACGAGCTAATACCGCGCATCCATCGAGCCCGCTGGCACACTTTCCAACCTCACCGTGACAACCCACCTGACCCGTCGGACTGTTCTCCATTCCACTTTAATGTCGTCATGATGATCCGTCAGGGGAGCTGTCTTCACATCATCGCCTTTGGTACACCTGCCGCCACATGCGGTTGCCACATACCCACCTTCCTTCCCCGCGACATGGCTCTGACCCTGCGAGTTGGCACCCCGATGAAGGGGTTGATTTTTATCTCGATCAATGTGCCTGTAATGCCCCACTTGATTCCATAGAGAAAATTTTGATTAGAGTTTAATTAATATGTAAATGATGACTTATAATTTTTTAGTAATATCTACACTTGTGAAATTGTAATTTTATTTTATTTTCGCTGGTATGACTTTGACTATTTATTTCATTTCTAATATGTCTTCTCAAATCAAATCTTAGACAAGGTATGGTCTTCCCTCATTTATTTCTAAATCAAATATCTAGATTTTGTACACCCAATGTGTCTTCTCAATTTAACTTGTGGATAAGGTATGACCTTCCCTCAGTTATTTCTAAAATCAAATATCTAGATTTTGTACACCCATTATTTCTTCTCAATTCAACTTGTAGATAAGGTATGACCTTCCCTCATTTATTTCTCAAATCAAATATCTAGATTTTGTACACCGAATATGTCTTCTTAAATCTACATTTTGGTCTTCTCACATTTATTTTTGAATAAAATATCTATATATGGTAAGAAAGTCAAGGTTAATAAATTAGAAGGATGAGGGGGTAGTGATGAAATTAATGGCAAGTAGTTGAATTGGATTAGAGGAAAAGATATAAAAGGGAATGCGGATGAGAGGAAAAGGGGAGGACTTTTTGTCTTGTTTTGGCATTCTTGGTCTTGTTTTGGCATTGTGGAGGATTCTTGGTCTTGTTTGGCATTAGAGGAGATCCTTGGTCTTGTTTGGAGTTGGAGGGTGTTGATTCCAACTTGGACACACTGTAGTTGGTTGGACTTGGGCTCAGAGGGCTAGGGAGCCTATGGAGGTTCCTTGGGCTAGGAAATCAATCCTAGTTGGCTGGGAGGTAAATCTAGCCAAGTAGCCCAGCAAGAGCGTCTCAACAAAATCAAGAGCATCTCAACCAAGATAGTGATACAGGTATTCTTCGATTTTTGATTACTTATATAAATTGCTGCAATGAAGATTCTCATGTGTTTAATATGTTGTAAATAAATTTTACTTGTATATTATCATCAAAAAAATGTTGAGATAGAAATAGACTATTTTCTTTTTTATTGTGTTTAATTAAATGATAAATTATAGGTTTAGTTAAAAGATCTAGGGTTAAGTCCTCGCATATGGTATCAGAGCTTGTTTCAAACTCTTTCGGACCTTATAGGCCACTACCATGCCCTTGAAATTAAGAACACACAAACCTTTAAATTTTATTAAAGTTTAACAACAATAACCCTTATTTCTCTCTCAAATATTTGCTTACAACTATGAATGAAAATTTGTTTTTAGATTATTGATTATATAATTCATAGTGACATTAAGGTACCACACAAGCTATTGAATAACTTATTAAAATTACTTGAAATGATCTAGTTTATAAATAAATAAATAGTTATGCAAATTTTTGTTCTTGATTTCTCTACACTTCCACAAAAAAAATGTTATTTATATTTATGTAATGCTACGTAACTTGTAAGTATTCCATTTCAAACACGTTGTCGAATTTTTTCTATTTGCAGAATGTGCACTATATTATGCATATCTTAGATTTTCTAGCTATTATGGATGTTTATGCATCTAATTATGATTTCGAGTAATTAAGTGACTCTATTAATAGGGAGAAAAAGTGTGGTGGTAGCACCATTACTAAAAACCACCTCAAATACAATCTACTCGTTTAATATATATATGTATATATTTTTATCAAACAAATCCTCAAATTGATAGTGAAGATGACTATTGGCTTGTCCCATGTGAAGTAATCGGGATGACTTCCCGCATGTGAACTAACCAAGTTCTATTTAGAGTTAGACTACTTTGAAATTTTATATATAAAAAGTAAATAGATAATTACAATATTAAATATTTAAAATGTAGGTTAAATATAAAAATAACATGTATAAGAATTTTCGATGAAAATCACATGTAAGATATTTTTGTCTACATGTTTCAAAGCAGGCAGTGTGGTTCATCATCATGACAAGATGAGAAATCTGATCAAGAAACCAGGACGAGATGAGAAATCTGATCAATAAACATGTTTAAATAGATAAGGACAACTCCAATTAGCCATTGAAAAAATGGCTAGTTTGACCAGAATAAGAAATTGAATAAAATTTTGTCATATTTTATTCAAATAATAAGTTCACTTACTTACATTCCTTCAATCATTTGTCTCATGTTCACACATGGTCTTCCTCCTCCTTCAAAAACTTACCTAGATTGAAATACAAACCATGGTTGAGAGATTTATAATAATTACAAGGCGAATTAGTCATTTTCCTCAATTATGGAAAATTGAACAATTTTGACAAACTGACCTCAAAGAGATTGGCATATCTTCCTAACCATGAATAATTTTTCAAAATGGTTTGGAGGGAGCCTAATTTGTTATATTTTCAACACAAAAACTCTCTCTTATTTTTATCATTCAAATCCATCTCCTTGGAAATCGTGCCCAAAGTTGGTTGTCTAGCTCTTTTTGCAAGATTCTAGAATTCTGGAAAAATAATAATTTTTTACCAAACTACCTCCAAGACCTGCATATAACTTTTAGACTAATTCAAATTTGGAGAAACTATTTTGGATATAAAAAATTAGTTATATTTAAAAAAAACCATTTTATTATATCTTCCAGATTCACCTCAAGATGCACACAGATCGAGCTCAAACTTGGTAGTTTGGAAACTTTGCACATTTTGGGAAGATTTATTAATTAGCTCCTAGGGACTCACATGTGCGACCTCGATGAAATCCAATGCATGGGAAGGTATTAAATATTATTTTGGTCAATAACGTCCCTAGGTTTTCGTCAGAAGTGTGTCAGGATGTCGAAACTCTAAATTGGACATTTATGTATTGTACTTGTAGTACCTAGTTTAATTGGCTTGTGAAGAATTTTGACAATGAAACCCTACGACAAATGAAATTAGAAAAATCGTGATATAAAATCATGACTAAATAATCTCTAATCATATAAAATATAATAAAACTAATGGTAATCAACCACGAGGTGTAAGTCATGAATTGGCAACAAGTGATGGAATTATGGTGTGAAATGAGTGTAAAGGTGTTGAAATTTAGGTTATGAATGGAGGTAATATATGTTGGAAAATTATCTATATTTGAGGTCCAATATCCCTCCATTCCTGAGGGTTTTCATTTCCTGATGCAAAAAAATCTCTTGCTCATTGACATATTCTTAACATTGTTTTGTAGATGTTGGTTCTTGTGGGACAACATTGCCTAGATATTTAAAGGTGTTGCTTCTTATGGAGCATAATTTATTGAATACTTGGAGGTGTTGGTTTTTGTGGAGAAGCATTCTTCACATTTAGTATGTCACACTAATTTTACTGAGCAATAAAAATTGAGGACAAGAAATGAATGGATGAAATGAGGTGGTTATGGAGATGGTGAATGGGTGGTTGAATACGTTTCCATCGTAAGGAAAATGTTTATAGGTGGTTTCCTTTATAATTTCATGGCAGTAATGACTCCATCCTGTGAATAAAATTCTTGAAGAAGACACTATAGATACTTCTTTTATTAATTCACCATAATGTTTTTTCTTTTAACATGGTATTGTTATCAACGTTGATGCATAACAAATGAAAGGAAATAGAAGGATTGTAACATACATAGACCCACATGTTTTTCCCTTTTTTTTTATTAAAAATATTATTAATTTAATGAATTATTTTTTCAAGAAGTCGTTAGGGTTTCCTGCAATTGCAACTGCCAAGTCTTAACTATATAAAATACAATATGGAGGGAGAAGCATGCATAGTTCCATTATGTTAATCTTGACATGAATTCTATGCTTCTTGATGTCATTAAATTTCCAGATGCATTGATGTAGCAGAGTTACCGTGGTTACTTTGGGAACTAGCTCACTGATACTCCCATGAACCCTATCACCAAAATTCTACATCACTTCACTCAATGCAATAACATGCTGGAATTTGGATGCATGCTTTTATTGCTCGAAGCAACTTAAAAATCACGCTCACAGTAAAGGTCACTCTTAGTAGTGCATATTTGAAAAGGTTACTTTATGCAATGATTATTTTTCTTAAGGTACTTTTAGTACTGCATATTCGAAAGATTAAGGTATGCAAAAATGTCTTTTTATTGATACTTATATAAGTAGTTAACTTGAAATAGTGAACTTTATGAAATGATAAAGGAAGTGAAGAAAGTGAAACTTGCTTCAATTAACTTTGGAGAAATTTAGGTGAAGGAGAAATTAACCATACTACTTCTTGAAAAAGCTAAAATGTGTCTTTGCATAAGAAATGCTTTAATTCTAGTTATTGTGGTATTTAGTTATAAGCATGCAAATACTATCTATCTTGCTTAATTTATTATTTCAATTCATTTCCTTGAAAATAACATGCTCGTATTTTATTTAGCTTTTTCGTGAAGAGAATAATAAAATCTAGTTTCTTGATTCCTTGGAAGGAACATGTTTCATGAAGAGAATAATAATATCTATTGTATTGATTTCTTGGAAGGAACACGTTTGGTGAAGAGAATACTAATATATATTTTCTTGATTCCATGGAAGGAATATGTTTGGTAATTATTCGAAAAGGAATATGAGTTATAGATTTCTTGAAAAGAATAAATTATTGAAAAGATTGGTATTATGTCAATCTTTTAGAAGGATAATGTTATTAGATGGTAAAAGGAAAACTTGTTGTGATGGTTTTTCTGAAAAGAATTCATGTTGTCTCTTCTTGAAAAGATTGCTATAATGTTATTATTTTCTATTATGTCAATCTTTTACATGAAAATAATAGTTAAGAATGGTAGAATTATAAGAAGGTTTTTCGAAAAAGAATCCATGTTGTCTCTTCTCGAAAAGATTTCTATTATGTTAAAGATTTCTATTATGCTCATCTTTTACATGAAAATAGTATTTCATGATGATAGAATTCTAAGAAGGGAATATGCATTTCTTACATTAAAGGAAGAGCTATCTCTCTTGCATGCACAAAGAATAACAAATGTGTTATAGAGGTATGTTCTTTGCATGGACAAAAGAAATATTGAGCTATCTTAATATTTAGGAAAATATGTGAGTACCTTTATGATATCAAAACTATTATGTTAGTTTCTGTTAGTTCTTTTGGAATAAGATCGGGTATATTCATGCAATATTTTTATTAGATTTCATTGGAAAGAATATACATTTATATATGGAAAATGATAGCATGTTTGTTATCCTACATTGGAAAATATTTCTTTGGGAAAGAAGATGAATTACATGTACAAAAAACTAAAGTAATTTTTTGGTTCCTTGAAATATATAAATGGGTAATGTTGGTATAACATTTGGAAAATAAGACATGTATTCTTATAATTTATTCCATTAGTTTTATGGAAAAGAAACCATGTCTTTCCATGCCTATTATGTTATATTTCCTCAAAAGGGAAACATGTGCTTGCATGCTTTATTGTGTTAAGTATACTTTTGGGAAATTATTTTAGAAAACTTTATGCATTATATGCATAGAAACAACATTCATCATGTTAGCTTTAGCACCAAAAGAAATAGCTTAAGGGCTAGTTCTTTTGCTAAATTTTAAGTAACATGAATGCACATTGTGTCATTTTCCATTGAAGGAATTCCTAGACAAGTGTAGTGATTTGTCCTATACGAATCTGAGTGTGTTCGAGAAATGTTATAATAATGTGGGGATTGTGTTGACATGAATTGATAATTACCTTCTTTCAATAAGGTAGTGATGTTAGAATAAATCATGTTGTGATATTGTATTCACATTTCATGTATGCTCATGAATAATTGTTAAAGGATTGCTTAAAGATTGATTATTGATTGATTGAGGCTTATCTAATCATGCTATAAAAGCTTGTTGATGACATCAATGACAAGAAATGATGGTGACTTATGAGAATGAAATATTATGCTTAACATGGTGGCAGGTAAATGATTATGGTTCATGCAGATGAGTGTGAGTTGTAGGATGATCCAATGTACGAGGGTCTATTGTAGGTAAATGATTATGGTTCATGCAGATGAGTGTGAGTTGTAGGACAATCCAATGTACGATGGTCTATTGTAGGTAAATGATTATGGTTCATGCAGATGAGTGTGAGCTCTAGGATGATCCAACATACGATAGTCCATTGTAGGTACATCCATGCCACCAAGATACGAAGATATGAATATTAGTGAGTAAATGCTATCATATTTATTGTAATGGATTTAAGCTAGATATTTGTGTTTCAAGATATAGTACCCTAAATTTTTTGGGTCGGAAACCTTCACAGATCAGGCACATACCATTCAAGAAGGACTCACCTAACCTATATTTTATACTGAAAACTAAATATAAAAAGTTGCAAAACTTACCCGAAAGTCCCACATTTGATGTAGATCTCGCGAGGTGGAAACCCCTAGCAACCCTTCATGCTTCGTAACTTGAAAATCAAGAAAGAACGAACACGAAACTCTAGTTGTACAACATGTATAGTTCCTAGATGTTAGTGTAACTCATGCATAACATCATAGAAACAATATTAAATATTCAATTAATGATCATTACGCACATATAAAGAGATATAAACACGTGAGTATCGGGAACAAGATGGTTCTTCTTATTATAAATGACACGTACAGTAATAGAAACATGGAGAGATCACTTGAACCCTTCCACGGCCTTCGATCATACCATCCTCTGGATCCGTATAGCCTGAGCCTCACAAGAATTCTTCCAAGATGTGTGCACACTAGATGTCATATAGGATGATGACCATTCTAAGGAAACAAGGGTTTCCTAAATATACCTGGGAAGTGCAGGAGGCACAGGAATATCAGAATTGAAATAGGGCTCCAACAAAGTATAATATCTATATTTTTTTCTCTCCCCTAGGCCGTGCACATGAGGGGCTTTTATACTCCCTCAAATTAGTTTTTACAGTTGGAAATAGTTAGGCCATGAGCTGGGGTGGTTTAATTATGGGAATAACCATCAACCCTACCTCAAAAATAGGGAATAATATATATTTTTTAATGATTAAAAAGGTATACGTGAATATATATGAATGGACTCATGTATATATGCAGAAAAGTATGGGCAAAGTCACGTATGGGGTTTAAGATGTTGCTTTTTGTGAAGATGGTCAAGTTCGAGGGGAAAGGGTGCCCAAGGTGAAAGTGTCAATCAACAAGCATATGAAGATGGAAAATGATGCTATAACAGATGCCCCCCTAATATGTGAGGTCGAAATGTGTACATGATGGAAGAAATATATTATGTGCATAGAAAGAACCTTGCGAGGATGAGAGAGGACATTACCAGATTTCAACCTGCTAAAAAAAAAATGGAAGAGATCAGAGAGATAGCTCATGTCTGAGGTGGGCATACCCATGATCAGTGAAAGAAAAGCATGCCCACATATGAAGTACAGAGTGGATCCAAAATGCATACAAGTATAGCTAAACTGTAAAGTACATAGTGAATCATCTGATCACTGCCTGGAAGTACAAGTCAAAATCAATTCCAAGTATCACATATAGAAGACTGATCAATGATGCTACAATAATATCTAATCACACAAGTAAGAACTGAATCTCTAGGTACCAAATCATAAGGGTTGGAATGCGTGGTACGATCACGCAACTTGGGAGCCAACATATAAGATGCTGATGTACTAAAAATGCAACATATAAGGGTGGACGGTGTCACTGGAAGAAAATTGGAGGAACTGTCAAAGTGAACCGAGTCATGCTGATGCAAACTCGAGGTCTTCACCGATCACCATGGCACAATTCTACACAATGGGAATAAATGAGTTGAAGTTGACCATGTGAGAAATCATTTGATTACCAGTCATTAATGTATGCCATTAACAAATGCGAGAAAAACCACCGATAATTTGTGTCAAGGTGCCCTATTACAATCTAGCAAGTGTGAATGAATGAGTTGAAGTCGAACACTTGTAAGAATATATAAATCAAGAGGCAATAATGTATCCTCACTGTCGATAGTGAAGAGTCTACCACTGATGACTGCAAACCCTAAGGTACTGACAAAAAGACTCTAGACCTTATTCCCAAAGCAATGAGTCAGAGTCGATGGGAAAAGATCAGCTGGAAGGAAGGCATTAAGGCATCCCACATCAGCCTAGCATGATTGTAGCCTGCAGACCAAGATTTGGAAGGAATTGAATGAAGTAGAGTGAAGGAATCAACTTGAAGTACGTTTTCGACATGCACAAGATGAAGATACCACATGGTAGAAACCCTTTGAAACAACCAATAATGAGACCTAACAAAGAGGCGAGATATCCACCGATAGGTTCAAATGGAAATCAAGGTACTGCATGAATCCCAAGTGTGATAAGGTAAGCTGACATCGAACATAAGGAAAACCACTCAGTCAAAGACCCATAATGATGATCAAAATGTTGAGCACAAAGTCACCTATGAGTGATGTAAATAGGGCCAGGGTGCGGCTCTATGTTTGTTCTCAGAGCAATATGTTGTAGTCAATAAGATACAAACCCACCAGAAAGAAGTCAATGGAGACCTTCTCAAACCAGCACGAGCATAGGACCAAACATCCGACGTGATAGAACAAGATACTAACAATACTGGAAGGTCGACTAAAAAATAAGTCAAGAGACACCGCAGAAAGGACAGCTCAGGTTTAACATCCCTTGAACAAAAGCATGATTCATGTTGACTATGGCAGCAAATGATAACTCTGTATAAGTTTGTTATGCAGGAGGATAAAACAAACTCTCCATATGATTGGAAGAGATAACCAATCGGGGGAGAACTCACTTATGAAACAAGGTTATGGCTTCTCCTATGTCAAAAATAAACCATCCCAAATGAAGGAAAGACATAGCTCTGTGTTCTTTGTTCAAGGGCAACAAAAAATGACACTGTAACTACCATCAAATATGAAGTAACATCCCGTTCCCTCTCTTTTTGATATATTTGATTTTTTTGTCTTTTTCATATAGTAAGCCTGAAAAATAATAAAAGAATGCTATAGTACAATGGATAGAATGAGTATGAGGAAATAGATGCACTAGTTCCTGGGATAGGAACAATCCTATGCTCAATGCAAGGTGGCATAAACTAATAAGTGATACTCAAAGGAGCGTTCCATCCATGGCTAAAAAGGTGTCAAGTCGCGATAGCTACTTGTTCTTGCATGGTCAACTTGTACGGAGAGTCATGATCAAAATATGGCTTAAACATCGAGTCCAAATGAAGCCAGCTGAAGGCCAAGATAAAAAAGTAGCCAATATGTAGTGATACAACTTGAAAACACAAGGGAGCCTCTAGGGTAATAGCCAGAAAAAACAGTGTAGAAGAAGAATGAAGCTTCAATGCATGAGTCATGGCGGGACTAAAGAGGAATCCCGAGCCTATTTAAAGTGTAGCATGGGAAACAAGTGATAGCGAGGAACTAACTAGGAAGCCCATGTAAAGGAAGGCTCTACCGCCAAGTCATGATTAAAATTGGCAAGTGAAATGGGTTAAGTACTCATGACATGATGGGATCGACCCTATGGAAAGTGATAAAAAATGGAGGCTATCATGTAGAATGCAATGGAAAGTGGATTCTCTAACCTATATTCCAGTTTGAAATCATATAACTGCCATGATAGGTCAGCAGTCATGGATTCAAAAAACCAAAAAAAATCTCAACTTCAATAAATGTACCTGAAAACATACCTTTCCCAACACTTACAGGCAACAAGGTTATACATCTTGAGATAGATTTGAAAAATAAGCATACTGGAATTTTGCAAAAAAAATCAATTTATGGGTATAAATACTCATTTTACCTCATATTTGGTTCATTGTAACATTGCAGAAGTGGAAAAAGGAGCTCTGGAGAAAAAGCCCCTTTCCTCAAAATAGGAGCAATCAGCCGCCAAATTGCACCGAATCAGCTAGGTAAGCTCTAAATCCATCTTTGCCATCAATTTCATTCATATTTAGGATATAAAAAAAAAATTGACCGTAGGAAAGATTAATTTTTATTAAACCCTCTGCACATACTTGGGTTCGTGTGGACGAACTTGCATATGATACACAACTGTAAACAAAGGAAGTCATGTATGCACAGTCCATGAATGCAAAAGATGAACCTAATGAAGAATTTAATGGATTTTTTCAGGATTTCAATCTCTTGGAGGGAGCGTGAACATAGTGCCATCAATAATGAAGTGATGGAGAATCAAACTTTGCTCGATATCCTTCGAAATTGTGGTTTGCTCAAGTTTTTGTTTTTAAATACCAAATATGAAAAGTAATGTCCAGTTGCTTCAAATGTTAGTGGATCACTGGGAACCAGAAGAATAATTCTTCGTGATTGATAAAATTCCCATACGTATAGAAGTGGAAGACATTTATTTCATTACCAGATTCTCTCGGAGAGAAGATCTAGTAGATTTACACGGAAAGCCTTTGGGAGGGCTTACAGTGGAAGATTATGTCCATGTTTATTGCATAGAGGGGTCTTAGAAAGTAGGAACTTAGATTGTGATCAAAGATTTGAAAGAACTATATATGAAAATTCTCCTCTTCACCATTGGCAAGGTAGTAGGATCTGCTTCCTTACACCAGGCTTCGAGGAAACAGATGAGCATTACGGTCGAATGTTTGATTTGCCTCTTTGACTGGTGTAGAACACTACTGACTAACATGAAGAAACATTTAACCTCTATTCGAAAAGAAAAAACAAAGCATTTTGGGTATGGAACCATCTTACTGACATTCTTATTTGATAATATTCAAGGGCTTCGACCCAAAGTGATCTCATCCATCAACAACCCTAGAGATCCAAGAATACCCTACTGGGTTGAATTGATGAAGAGATTGGGGGGAAGTGAAGTTCCTCGAACCACTTGGGATGATGAGTTCTTCCAATGGTGGGAGGAACAAGTTATCTCCGTGGAGGATTATCCCTATGCTAGGATGGATTTTTGTGGTGATCCAGGCTTATTCCTTCCCCCCGGTGCAGCATAGGGTGCAATCAATGAGACTACAATTTTTTATTATATGATTTTTGGTTGTTTTTTTTCTTTTTTTATTTTTTTCTTTTTTTTTTTCTTTTTTTTTTCTTTTTTTTTTAAATTTAAATATATGCAACAATGAAAAAAAATGTTTTTGATTGGATTAAAATGACTTACAAAATTATGTGATGACCATGATATAGATATGGGACCAGTCCGTCCTGAGGGATACCCAAGGCATAAGCGCCGCAGAGGCGAAGCAGATGCTAAAGACCCTGCCAGAACCCTTCATGCTGTTCAAAGAAAATTGGAGAGTTTAACTCACCAAGTGCCTATGTCTGCAGTAGAGGACCTACCAGAGGCTATCCAGAGATGGGTAGTCAGAGTACCACGAGACTGGGTGTGGTTATTCCACCGTGTAGTGACTGTTATCATGTTCTATAGGAATACAAATGTTGGGCAGAGACCAGAGGATTAGATATATAGATTTTACCTGATGATTGTACTATATTTTTGATACTGAACATGATCAGGCATAAGCCCTAATTTTGTAGGACATATGGGTCTAGATTTTTGTATAATTTTTTGAATATTCTGACTATGTATATATAAACAACGATTTATATGATGTGATGAATCAAATGTATGAAAATGTATGATGAATTTTATGACTTGATTAAAGTATTGAATGATGAATATGCCAATCAATTTCTTGATTAGCCAATAAGTCTTCCATCCAATTGTCAGCTCGAGGAATATGAATAAATGTTATAAATTGAAATGATCTTTGTAAAAAACGTACCATAAAAAACAATCGGAGCAAAAATAGCTCCCAAACCTGATATGTATTGTTTAACTGTGATACCACCAGCTGGGATTCCAAGAAAAATACCAACGAATCAACACCTAAAGATATTTCCTCCAAGGGTAGATAAATTATTGCAGTGTATTCTGCTACATTGTTTGAAGCAGGACCAATGCAAACACCTCTTGAAACTAACAACTGAACATATGGATAATGAACTACCCAAGCCACGAAAGCCAAGTTCTAGGTGTGTCTACTAACACCATCGGATAAACCAAAATGACTCATGACATCGAACACAACCTGCCAAAGCAGATCAAAAACATCACCATCACATCAAAGACCGAAAACTTAGATATGTACAAAAACAAACAAAAATATATAGAAAAAGAAGGATGTCAGGCTGAGGCCTAGGCATAATACCTTTTCAGATAGAGCCCATTCTATGCTCTGCCAACTCATTTCCCTCAAAATCAACCAAGGCATAAGCTCCTTTCTTGAGGACCCTTTTAACGATGAAGGGGCCATACCACATAGACTTAAATTTACCTGCCCCTAGGGCATCCTTCTCCTGGGAATAAACCAAGACAAGGTCTCCTTCGGATTAAACCCTAGGTTTGACTGCTTTATCGCACTAAACATTTACCCACTTATTATGTGCCTCATTCATCATGGCAGAATCTCAACGCTTCTCATAGAGATGTTCCAGATGAAGGAGATGTTCTTCGAGACTAGAGGTGTTAGGAAGAAGCTATACAACTAACTTAAGAGAAGGAATTTCACACTCGGTGGGAAATATGGATTAAAACCCATAAGTTAGTTGAAATGAAGTAAAACCAGTTGCAGTTTTCACTGACATCTGGTATGCCCAAAGTGCAGGATACAACATAATGTGCCAATTGGATCGAGCTTTATCAATTGTCAATTGCAGAATTGTCTTCAAGGATTTTTTCATGGCTTCCACTTGCCCATTGGCCATAGGATAATATGGAGATGAATGCTCTTGCCGGAAACCTAATTTTAGAGCCAATTCAGCCATCATGTTGTTCTAAAAGTGACTGCCATGATTAGTGACAATATCTTTGGGAATACCAAAATGAGAAATGACTCGATTGAAGAGAAAAAGAGCTGTTGTCTCACCGTCATTCCCAAAAGTGGGCATAGCCTCAACCCACTTCGTGACGTAGTCTACTGCTACAATAATGTACTTATGACCTTTAGCTGAAGGTCAGTTACAAGTAGTATAATCAATACCCCACTTTGTAAAGGGAGCGACAGTGACGACAAGGAAAAACGGAGTTGGATGAGCATGCATCTTTCGAGTATACACTTGACACGGATGACACCGTTTGACTGACTCCGTGAAATCTTTGAAAATTGAAGGCCAAAAGTATCGTGCACGCAATATTTTTTTGGGTCATAGCAAGCCCAGATAAATGACCACCACAAGCTCCGCTGTGGTAATCGTTCAACACAACCTCATCTTCTTCAAGAGTTAAGCATCGTCTAAGGATCGAATTGACCCCATGATGGTATAAAGTGTCACCAATGATTAAATAATTTTTAGCTAGGTGACGTAACTTACGACGCTCATATTTCAAAAAAGTCGAGGGAAACTTCGCAGTTTGAAGATATATTATGAGATCCCCATACCAAGGATCCAGTGAAGTAAAGATGTTCATCCAGAAAGGATTCATCATAAATTATCTCTTCTCCACAGGGAAACTGAAAAATTAATTCTGCAAAAGCTAATGATTCCTTGGACTTGGCAGACATAAAATCAAGATCAAATTCCTGCAAAATCACAATCCATCTATTGTATTTTCGCCCAATCACTCGCTTGCTAAGAACAAACTGAAATGGATTGACTGTTGCCAAAACATAAGTTTTTCGAAGAAGAATATAATGTCTGAGCCACTATACAACATTAAAGGTCGCTAAAGCAAGCTTCTCTATCAGAGAATATCAGAGTTTAGGTCCTACCAAGCCTCGACTAAGGTAGTATATAACATGCTCTGAAAGAGAAACATCCTCGTGAACCAAAACCATACCAATGGTAGATTCTGCTACTACGATATACAAAAGGAAATCCCTCCTATAATCAAGTGGACTCAGTATAGGAGCAAAGGTCAATGCTTTTTTCAAAGCATCGAATGAGCGTCGAGAAAATTCATCCCATAAAAATGGAACTCCCTTCTTCAATAATCTCATAAATCCTTTTGTAATCTCAGCATAATTGATGATAAATCTCTGCAGAAAATTAGCTTTTCCTTGTAGACTTTGAAGTTGACGAATAGAATATGGGGGAGACAACAGAACTATTGGCTCAACCTTGAAGGGATCTACCTGAATCCCTTATGTAGACACAATAAATGCCAAAAACCGACCGGATGTGACCGAGAAAACACACTTGTTCAGATTCAACCAGGTCTTGTAATATCAACATCTTTCAAATACTTGACGGAGGTGAGAAGGATTATCAATTCTCTTGCAAGAACGAGCAGCTAAATCATCCAAGTATGCCTTGATAATATGTTTGATTTCGTGGAAGGCATATGACATGGGCCACTAAAAAGTAGGTCCAAGATTTTTAAGGCCAAAAGGCATCTTCTTCTAAGAAAAGGTACCCCAGGGAGAAATAAATGTAGTCTCATGTTGATCTTTAGGGTGGATAGTAATTTGATTATATCCGGAAAAATCATCCATGAAGGAGAAAATGTCATTGCCTGCACACTCATCGATAATCTAATCTATGAATGGTGTGGGGTAATTATATTTAGGACATGCTTTATTTAGGTCTCTAAAATCAATGTAAACTCGAATTGTTCCTTATTTCTTGTCCACTGGGACTGGATTCTAAACCCACTCTATCAAAGGAACAAGGAAAATGAATCCTGACTTGAGCAGCTTCCCCACCTCAGCTTTGATAACTGTCGGCTTCCTAGGGTTGACCGAATGAAGCTTTTGCCTTATAGGCTTAGCATTTTCATATAACTTGATATCATGTTCACCAATAGATGGATCTATACCAGGAATTCCCTCATAATACCAAGCGAACACATCCCTAAACTCTCGAAAGAGATCGATGTAAATTTGAATCTCTTCAGGG
The DNA here is from genome assembly GCA_034641835.2 of Pinus albicaulis. NCBI lineage: Eukaryota > Viridiplantae > Streptophyta > Pinopsida > Pinales > Pinaceae > Pinus > Pinus albicaulis. The sequence continues at coordinate 161,804,475 of CM076572.1, read as the reverse complement.
GAACATTCAGCTCCAATGAAAACATTCTCAATAGTGTTGGGATTTCTAGAAATTTTCACCGAGATAGTAAGAGAAATCACAGCCATGTTCCCTTCAGTAAATACCTGTGCTAGTGCTAAAGGGTTCAGGACCGGGTGAATAGGACCGGAAGACTAATGACTAGGAAAACTTGATTCAACTTCACTCAAATATGGTAAAAAGTAAGACCAATGATGCAAATCATCCCATAGTCTGTCTATACCAGTCATAGCTTCTAGGGTAGCCTCTTCAGATGGAAGACTAGTATCAAGGCAATCCTGGGTAGAAGAAGAACTAAGAGTCCAAGATGGGGCCACATCTCCATCCAATTCCTCTGATGAAAGAGAAACTGGAGTGGATTCTACAGAGTCAATAATAGAGCTATAAGCAATCTCAGCTGCAGACATAGGAAATTCCATTCCACCTACTTGACCTTCCGCTAATGTGGAGGTAGGGGAAGGTCAGGTCCAAGGGTCTGAAAAATAATGAGTTCTAAATAACTCTCTTCGAATAAGAACCTTGGAGGATGAAATTGCATTTATATGAATGGAAGGAGGTGGAAAATCAAAATTACCCATCAAAGAAGAATACATTCCAAACCCTATATTCTCAACAGGCTATTTGGTATTATCCACCAAAGGAATATTTGAGTTAGTAGATGCATTCGAGTCTATAGGAGAACAATCCAGTTGGTCAATTGTGACAATACTCCCTTCGTGAGGGAAACAAATAATGAGAAATAATGAGGATGCAATAGCATCCATCTCATAATTCTAGTTTCGCCCCAACAAAAGGTTATAGTCTAAGCTTGCATCGACGATCTCAACCTCGATGTTAATAGTTTTTCCCCCAACACAGATGGGAAAATCCGGGACAATACCATGTGGCCTGTGAGAATGACCATCAAACAAAGTCAGAAGCGTGGCTCAAGGAACAGCTGCGGGAGATCCGATCCGTTTCCAGCATGCGAGAGACATCACACACGTCGAAGCACCCTTGTCTACGACTGTTCAAAGCATAATGAATTTTAGATAAAGAAATCTAATATGGAAAGCCATATGATGAGGGAGTCTATTTTTAAAATTAGACATGTCAAATGTAATCATAGGAGAGTTCTTCAGATCGACATCCCCAACAACAGTGAGGAGAGCACTTCGTTGATCTGGACAAGACTAGAGCACCTCGAGAGCAGACATGGCACAAGGAATCTGCGCCAGATCTTCTACAATAGAGTAGTTTTGGGTAGCCTTGGTATTTGGATTAATCGTCCTATGCTTTGTAGATGCCTTTTGCATCTGAGGTATAGGCTCAACAGTGGGCCTTGTAATATGAAGCGGCTCAACACTATCAGGGGCACCCTTGGATTTTGAAGACTCTACTTCACCATAATCACGAGATCTCGTAGCGATATCTGCGTGAGCACTCATCATATATATGTTTGATGTGTTTTCCCCTTCCTCGGTACCCCCAAAGGGAGCCCCAGTATTTTGATTCGCACCAACAACTAATTGCTGCCCTTGGGGAAAAGGGTTTGTTAACACAGCTTGGGAACTAGAAGAACCCTGTTGAGCTAACAAGCATTGCACATCCTGAATTTTAGGGAAAAGGTGAGTAAAATGGTCTCCAGTACATAAATTGCATGGAAATTTCACGTTCTTTTTATCCTTTTGACCCTATCCAACATGCTCGTTGGATTTATTTGCATTTGCCTCTCCATATTTACCCTTATTTTTATTATTCTGTCCCTTCTTCTTCCCTTCGAATTGTTGATTTCCTTTGGGTTTAGAAGTCTGGACAACATTTATTGACAAAGACTGGGAAGGACTTGACACTAAAGGCACAACCTGACTAGAAGAAGTAGATTGTATGGACAACTGCTGCAATTGCCTAAGCAAGTTAGCTGCACTGCTATCGATTGAACCAATAAGTCCATCACCATGAGGAACAGGTTTAGTTTTTGACAACTCCAATTTGGAGTGAGGAGCATCAAGAAAAATTTTATTGAGGACTCCAGACTAAGAATAAATCTATTCTAATTGTTGAGCCCTAAAAATAGCCTGCTCTTTGGAAAATACCCTTGATAGGGATACGTCCTTAGAAATATCTGGCTGCAAGGATTTCAAAAACCATTCTAGAAGGAATTCATTAGGAATATAGGCTTTAATGAGTCTCTTCATTCTTCGCCATTCCTGAATATGATCAGAAATGTGAGTTGCCTTGTCCTGCTTAAAATTAGCCAGGAGTTCAGTCCCGGTGTCGTAACAGATAGGAAACTAAAAATGATTTAGAAAAATGGTAGCTAGATCTCCGAAAGTGGCAAAACTGCCCCTAGTTAACTCAATATACCACTTGGTTGCATTTCCAGTTAAGGTGCATTGAAATAATCTCAACCTAATCGAATCATCAATCAGGGAGTTTGATGAACACCGTAAATGGAAATTGGTGATGTGATCTTCCAGATCCTCTCCATTCTTCCCTTCAAATTTTGGGATGTCTGAGGATATTTTGGCGGGGAACGGAGGCCACCCCAGACTATATTGGATAGGGTCATTAGTCAATTTTGACAAATATGGGAAGTTTAACATTGCCAGAAATGGTAATCAAGGAGGAGCTTGGTAATTCCATCCCCCATAGGATGGATTCCCCACATTCTGAATAGAATAACCTGGAATTGATGAGGCAACATGTTGCCAGATACTATTCGTAGAAAATGTTGGGCCGTAGGAAATTCCTTGTGACCCATAATTCAGAGAAGGGCCCCCTCCCAACATGGAATTACTATAAACCGGACCATTTCCCCCCACTGAGGTAGTGAATGAAGAAGAAACCCCCTAGTAGGGGTTCAAAGCATTTGAAAAAGGAGAAAAATCCTGATAAGAACTTGACGAAGGGAAAGGAACATTCCCTAGTGACTAGCGAGAAACTTATTCCCTGATCCTAATTCTGCAAAAATAGGGTTCCAACATGTAAAGGTAGTAGAACTTTGACCTCCAGATCATGGATTGAAACTTTGAGTCTAGGAAGTGAAAGGAAAAGATCCTAAGGAAGGGGTTGAATTAGGGATGTGCCGACTTCCAAAGGGGTACCCTTGAAAAGAAGTTGGTCCACTAGCCATAGAGGATATGGGTGCATATACAGATATAGCAACAGAAAAGGAAAAAGAGGGAATCCCACTAATGGGCATTCTGAAACAAAAGGGACCAGATTGAGAAGCATGTGCTTGGGTGTGACCAGACCCAAACACAGCAGTACTAGAAGCAATCATAGATATAGTAATAGTGCCTCCTCCTTCAACTGAAGAAGGAGTCTGGATACTTACAGCACTCATAGCCGAAGCTGTGTTCCCAGTCGTGGCCATCGAAAGGTGAGAATATGATGGATAAGGAATCTCTGGTCTCTAAGACTCAGGTCCGATGTACTCGATGATAAACGTATAAAAAGCAGGAAGAGGAGATGGAAGAGACTCAATAAGATGAGGGAATTCCTCTACTTATACTTCTTCTACCAGAAATAGAACTCTCAAGATGAGTGAAGCACTTCTCTCGGCATTGACACCAACACCAGAACTAGCTACATAAACAACTAGCCCTAACGGAGGATCTCTCTCCGCTGCATCTGAAAACACCAGGTGAAATTCACCATCCAAATTACTCCTACGAATTCTTGAAGAAGGTTCAACACTCGCGGGAGACAACCCATGAAGCCTCCTCGATTGACAAGGTGATCAGTTAGCCACTTTAAGAGATTTATTAGAATCAAAAAATATATGAAGCTAAGAAATCTAGGACCAAAATGCACACTCTACAAATTCCCTAAGATACAGCCAGACAAGCAGCTCTCAGGTATTTCCACTCTGAGTGATGAGGACCGGACACCAAAATACAAGGAAGCGAAAAATAGGACCTCCCAAAAGTAGTCTGGGGTAATTACAACCCAGGCATACTAGCAAAGGTAAAAGAAACAGTTACACTGACCTCCTATCAATAGCCTTTTCTAGTGCAAGTCCACAAGATTCGTAAGGACATCCTCCAGAAGCACTGATGGAAGTGATACAACATCTACCTCAGGTACCGTGGGTATTCCCCCCCACAGTCACCTATTTGGTCCCTGGGATAGGCAACTATGGGCACCAATCCATATCGGCAGTCGGGTGGAACGGTCTTAGGTCAAGATTCAGCAAATAGGAGAGGGGGTATCTCTCTTCTCTTCCTACACTTTCCTTTGTGCTTGACTCTCTAGAGGAGAGCTTTCCCATTCCACTTAACAGTGTTTGATTTTTCTCATTAACAAACTTCTATGTTTCAAAATTTGATCGACCTTGGAGAGTTAACTCTCCACTCACCTAATCCAAGGCCCTATAACCTAGCTAGTTGGTGCATGACAATAATACAAAAAAAATTTAGTTGTTTTTATTTATATCGCTTATTTTAGTTGGCTATTATTTTATGTCAAGGGCATGTGGAATTGAAACTAATGTTGTTTGTATGACACATAAGAAACCAATGAAAACCAAACTACATGCAAATGCACTGATTTCGTTTTGATGAAAAGTGATTTCTATACAGGTTCTACGAGACTACACTTTCATTTCATTTCAGATGCTTACACTTCACACAAATCAAAAGTTACGAAAAATACTAAATTTTTTTATGTGCACCTAATTCAAACTACCAATGAAATGCAAATCCTAAGATGCTAAATCTGAAAAAGAAAAGAGAAGTCTCTAAAAACACCAAGGTTCAATCACTTTTTGGCAGTCAATAGAGCCGGTTCCAAATCAGAACTCCTCTGTATAAAAATGCCAAAACATACTTGACATAATAGAAAGAAATCAAAATAAGAGCCCCCTCCTAACCAAGTCGAGAACCAAAGACTAGACACTCAACAAAGATTCAAAATATGAAAAGAAACCATCAAACAAAATGAAAACAAAATCAACGGAAAACAAAATGTATTTTGGGCTTTTGAGTTTATAGGAAAAAGATATTTCAAAGAGACCAATATAACCATCTATTAACTGAGTCAAGCAAACTTGAATTTCGAGCGAAAGCCTCAACAAAATTTCCAAAGCCAACCACGCTACTCTCGCAGCGGGACTTATATGAGCAAAAGGAAGACAAGAAACTCAACAAGTCAACTCAGCACAATAGCATAAACTTGCAATGAACAAAAAATCCAAAGAATCAATAAGAGACCCTTCGAAAATTGCAACAAAACCAGTCTATGAAATAAAGAAAACCAAACACAACAAATAGGTGAAAATCAAAATGTGCAGTGACACATAAGGTTAGGAAAGAATAAATGAGTAGAAGCTCTCTATCCTGAATACTCAGAACAACCAAGAATATTCAAGAAAAGAACTTGGTTCTCAAGCCATAATTGAAAACAAAAAAAACAAATATTTCACCAAATGAGTGGGTCTTCACACAAATAAGAGATAAATAGGCATAAAACCACTTTAGACATAGTCCAAAGACCTCAAAGACACTGCAGGAATAGGTCACCACAGGCAGAGAAGACCATAAAGGCTTAAAATGAAAATTTTCAAATTTTACACAGGAATACGCGCTTTTGTAGTTTATCAACAAGCATGTATACACGACTATGAAGAAGGAAACTCATGTATAAGTGGGTCACATTGCAAAAAATAGCGTGTATATGAAACTTTGCAGTAGAAAAACTGCGTATGGAAAGGTAAATAAAGAAAAACAACAAAGGTCAAGCCTAATCAAGAGACTAGGTCTTCAGTATGACTGGAAAAATATTTATTGAATTGGAAAAAGTGATAGAAACTGTTGGGAACCTACAACATAGAAAAAACAACCCAAACGGGAAATCACAATAATGTGATCCCCAGTGGAGTCGCCATTTCTATTTTGGGATATAGTACCCTAAAGGTTTTTGGGTCGACAACCTTCATAGATCAGGGGCTTACCATTCAAAAAGGACTCACCTAACCTATATTTTATACTAAAAACTAGATACTACAAGTTGCGGAACTTACCCAAAGGTCCCACGTTTGATGTAGATCCCGCGGGGTGAAAACCCCCAGCAACCCTTCGTGCTTCGTAACCTGAAAATCAAGAAAGAAAAAACAGGAAACTCTTGTTGTACAGCATATATAATTCCTATATGTTAGTTTAACTCATGCATAACATCATAAAACAATATTAAATATTCAGTTAATGATCATTATGCATATATAAAGAGATATAAACACATGAATATTAGGAACAAGATGGTTCTTCTTATTATAAATGGCACGTACAATAATAGAAATGTGGAGAGATCCCCTGAATCTTTCCACGGCCTTTGATCATACCATTCTCTGGATCCATTCAGCCCTAGCCTCGCAAGAATTCTTCTAAGATGTGTGCACACTATATGTCATATAGGATGATGACCATCTCAAGGAAACAAGTGTTTCCTGAATATACCTAGGAAGTGCAAGAGGCATGGGAATATTAGACTTGAAATAGGGCTCCAACAAAGTATAATATCTATATTTTTCTCTCTCCCTTAGACCATGCACATGAGGGGATTTTATATTCCCTCAAATTAGTTTCTGTAGTTGGAAACAGTTAGGCCACAGGTTGGGGTGGTTGAATTGCGAGAATAACCATCAACCCTGCCTCGAAAATAGGGAATAATATATATTTTTTAATGATTAAAAAGGTATATGTGGATATCTATCAATGGAATCGCGTATATACACGAAAAGTCTGGGCAGATTTGCATATGGGTTTTAAGATACCGTTTTTTATGAAGATGGTCAAGTCTGAGGGGAAAGGGTGCCCAAGGCCAAAGTATCAATCATGAAGCATATGAAGGTGGAAAATGATGCTATAACAATTTGTATATTTCTTTGTAAGATATATAAATGATGGTTAAGGGATGGTCTCCCTTATAAGCCATTGAGTGAGGGTTGATCACCCTCATGAGTGTTTAATAATAAAATTAAATGTTTGTTGGTTTTCACCCTACGGGGTTTCCAGGGTACCCTCATGAGCGTTTAATAATAAAATTAAATGTTTGTTGGTTTTCACCCTACGAGGTTTCCAAGGTATATTAGTGTTCAATGATGTGATTGATTTTTGTGTCAAATTGATGATATTGATTCCTTTCTTATTGTGATGTTCATAATGTCATGTGATGACTACATGAATAATGAAATGAATGCAAGGTTACATCATACATTTTTATGTTAAAGTACTACAATAGAGGTTATTAATGGTTAAGCAACTTACTATTCTTATACTGAGGTTACATTATGAACTGGTGAACATTCTATCTAATGATTAGTATGGAATATTTAATAGAGATTTGGATAGTTACTCATGGGTAACTTGTATAAAAAAATTTAACTCCTGCGTTTCCATGTGAGATTATCATTGTATGTTACAAGTGGTATTAGAGTTAAGGTTGCAGCACTGGCACCTTTGGGATTTGTTAAGCAAAAATAAATTGAGTTATGCTATTAATGGACATAAGTTAAGGTATGATTCTATAAATCTACATACTGATTGATATATGATTCTAGCAATCTACATATTGAGTGATATATGCAGTAATCTACTCTTGACATGAGATGTGTGATTCATGTTTATAACTACATTAAAGAGTAATGAGTAGTAAATTTTGTTGCAAAACGATTTTAATAACATTGGAATCCTCTTGAGGATGAAAGACAATAAAACCTTTGTTGTACTTATGAACAACCTGGGTAATCACTAGTGAAAGTGAGAAGACAATAAAACCTTTCTTGTATTTATGAGCAACCTGAGTACTCACTAGTGAAATTGAGAGTCGTTTATTAAAAGTGGTTATATGACATATTACTCATACATTTAGTGAACATAACTAAAGTTACCATACAATACTTGAAAAAGATGAATGTGTATAGTGATGGTGTGTGAAACTAATGCATGAATGCAAAAGGTGAGGAAAGTCTTTGTATAAGATGATAGAGTGTTTTAAAATTAAATTGAATGAAGCCTTTTAGATGTTAAAATACTTAATGAGTCGAGTAGTGAGACTTGACTATAATGAATAGTTTATTGAATCACTTTTTAATGAGTCGTCATGGATGCATTAAGATTATTAGTGGCATTGAATGACTATTTTTTGAATGAGTCGTGTCATGGATGCATTAAGATTATTAGTGGCATTGAATGAATATTTTTTGAATGAGTCGTGTCATGGATGCATTAAGATTATTAATAGCATTTATTAGTTATGAATGACTAACTAATGAAAGTTATATGCATGGATCGATTTTGACTAAATACTTTTTGAAAGTTGTGAATAAGTGATTACGGTAATTACTTCATGTGTCAGTTTGTTGGTAACAGAACATTGTGGGAATTGGAAATGTTTACACTCATACCCTAATCACTTTTGACACATAAGAATTAATGAATATTTGTATATCATTGTATGCATGAAACTAAAATTAATTTGAAAGTGAATATTTTTTGTTTTTTAACAATGCATATTTATAATTAGTGTCATTGATGAGATTTAGCATGGTTAGCTTAATGGAAACAAGAAAAACTTGTGAAAGTAAAATAGTGCCATGGAAAAATTGCAACGGAAATTGATAAAGTATCATGTTATAATGTGCATGATTGTGTTATTTGGGAAGTAATAATGTATAACACATGTATCTTATTCATGTTCCCTATTAATCTAGATATCAATAGACCCATGTGGAGGGCCAAGTATGATGTATGATGTACATAAAGTTTCTTTTTCTTTATGTATAATGTGTACATAGTTCATTATGTAATTTACTATGGGAAACAATTCTAAAAGAGAAATTTAACATGCCAGATAGTTGTGAACAATTGTAAAAGGATAGAAGACCTTGGATTGAAGGTGGTTGCCTACCCGGCGAGGTTGATGGCACTTACCTACCCGGATTTCCTCTCCCTAGAGATATATGATCTCAGTAGGGAAAGGAGTTAGCCAAGATGGTGAAGGGGAAGAACCTGAGGAAACTCTATTGATTTTGGATCCTATTGGAGGTGGCCCAAAATTCCTCATAGACGGGACGTTGTCAGAGGAATAGGCATGATGTTTGCCAAGAGGAATCCATACTGGACCTGGAATGGTATTTTGTCAAATAATTATCTGGATGTGAAAATAACTCGATTTGGTTGTGGAAACCAACTCCCATGGGTGGGGAGGAGAATTTTGTTTACCATTGTGGTTCTCACAGTGGAACAAGTTAAGTAATCATTATGTGTTATATTAAAATGTATTTTTATATTATTATGTAAATATCTTATGTAGATATTAAGAGGAAAGGAGCTTAGCGCTTGTAAAATGAATTACTGAATGTATAAGTTCATTTATTTTATTACTAATTAGTTTGAATGTCTTAACAGAGGCTAGGATATGCCAATGCTGCATTGATTGACCATTGGTACGATTAAGAGCTAGGTGTTATCTAAGTACTTTTTGAAGTACTGTGTGGATGTCTTTAGCAGGAGGTAAGACAATGTGCACATGATGCATTGATTAGAGGGTTGGTGCTCTCTGAGTACTTGTGGAAGTACTCTGATTAAAACATCTCTTGATATTGCATGAATGTTTGATAGTTGTAAGTATTTAATTTGATTGAAACTATGTGACTAATGTGATTGAATTTGTTAGTCATACATTACATGCTACTTTTCATGGAGTGTTGATGGGTTTTTCAACCATTCTCAGAGAGCTTGTGGAAAAGTCATCATTACTTCCAATAGTAATTGGTGAGTAATGGTAAGTTGGTATAGATATTTCTCTATATTTTTATGAATTTGAATAATGGATAAGTGGTTAAAAATGAAAATGGAATATTTTTTGAGCTATAAATTCTTATGACTATGGATAAAAACATTATTGTTTCAATTAATGGCATTTGAGGAAAATAAAGTGTTTCATTGTGAAGGGGAAGGATCACATTTTTGGTTGTTTGGAAGACTATATCATGAATAAAAGTTAATCCTAGTAAGGATGGAACACCGAGGACGACGTTCTCTTAAGGGGGGGAGTATGTAACAAATATAGAACCACATGTTTTTCCTTGTTCATTGATAAAAAATATTATTAATTTAATGAATTAGTTTTTCAAGAAGCCGTTAGGGTTTCCTGCAGTTGCAACTGCCAAGTCTTAACTATATAAAATACAAGTTGGAGGGAGAAGCATTTAGGGTTCTGTTATGTTAATATTGACATGAATTCTATGCTTCTTGACGTCATTGAATTTCTAGATTCATTGATGTAGAAGAGCTACCGTGGTTACTTTGGGAACTAGTTCACTGATACTCCCATGAACCCTATCACCGGAATTCTACATCACTTCACTCAATGCAACAACATGCCAGAATTTGGATGCATTATTTTATTGATCGATCCAAGTTAGCAATCATGCTCACAGTAAAGGTCACTCTTATTAGTGCATATTTGAAAAGGTTATTGTATGCAACGATTACTTTTCTGAAGGTAATTTTAGTACTGCATATTAGAAAGATTAAGGTATGCAACAATGTATTTTTATTGATACTTATATAAGTAGTTAACTTGAAATAATGAACTTTATGAAATGATAAAGGAAGTGAAGAAAGCGAAACTTGCTTCAATTAACTTTGGAGAAATTTAGGTGAAGGAGAAATTAACCATACTACTTCTTGAAAAAGATAAAATGTGTCTTTGCATAAGACATGCTTTAATTCTAGTTATTGTGGTATTTGGTTATAAGCATGAAAATACTATTTATCTTGCTCTTGTGGTAAAACACAACCCCCCCATTTTTGACTTTTTCACTTCAAATAATGGGGACCCTTTCTATAAATTTTTGACTAAACGCCTTTTCAGATTTTTATTTTATTTGATTATCCTACACAATTGCTAATTTTTCATTTTCTTTGGATTCTTCTTTCGATTGCTTTGTTAAAATTGATTTTTTATAAGCTTCTCATTGACGCTTGTTTTACCTCATTTAGTCAACTGGTTTAAAAATGGTACTCCTTTGAAGTCCCATCATTTATCTAAGTCTGGGTTAAAAATACTATTTTTATTCTTTTTATTTATTTTCAGAGTAGCTGTAGTTTAGAAAAACTTAATATTAAAAAACATATATTATTAAAAAAAATAAAAAATAAAAAATAAAAAATATTTAGGATCCGTCGCAGATTGCAGATCGCAAATTTCAGATTCGTCGCAGATCGTAGATCGCAAATTTCAGAATCTGTCGCAGATCGCAAATTTTAGAATCCATCGCAGATCGCAGATCGCAAATTTCAGATTCGTCGCAGATCGCAGATCGGAAATTTCAGAATCCGTCGCAGATCGCAGATCGCAAATTTCAGATTCGTCGCAGATCGCAATATCGCAATATCGCAATTTTGCAATTTTGAATCCATCGCAATATCGCAATATCGCAAGATCACACTTTTGCAATTTCGGATCCATCGCATATCGCAATTTTGGATCCATCGCAATTTTTAGAACATGCACATTTAAAAAAACCCTGATCCAAAGTTCTTGCGATATGCGATGTGTTAAATTTTTTTTTATAAAGTTTGTTTTTTTTCTTTTTTTTGTTTCATCCCTTATGCCTCCCGTATCTCCACCTCACACTCCACTCACCATATCCCTCCATAATCTCACGTGGATGAATTAATGGGTTTAGATTGATTTCAAAGGTTTGTTTTATGGGTTTTAGGTTTGGATTGATTCCAATGGTTTGTAAATTAATTTTTATATTTTTTATATTATAATAATTATAATATTTATTATAATTTTAATATAATTTGAACTATAATATTAATCATATTTAAATTAACGTTTTCAAATCATTTGTATATTAATTTAATTTTGTAACTGAATTAATTGTTAGTTAGTTAATAATTAATTTAGAATTAATTATTAGATAATTAGAATCTAATTTAGGATTAAATATCTAATTAAAAATTCTGATTTTTAGCCCAGCAAACAGAATTTTCAGATTTATGCCAGATTTGACTCATCAACTTTGGAAGCTCATAGATTGAGTTATACTTGACCAAATGAGGCCCAAGATGGCTCGTTGGAAAGATAAAATCAAGAAGAACATTTCTGAGGAGATTTCACTAACAGATTTGATGATTTATTGGGTCAAAAATCAGGCAGAAGATCAAGCTCCGAATTTCTAAAAATAAAATCAATCTTCTGAGTTTTGTTTTCTTCATTTTCATTTGCCCAGCCTTTTCTAATTGCAGATTCATGCATCAATATTATCCTTGGTTAATTAAGATCGTTATGAGTATCAATAAGAAGCTCAAATTTCCTTTTTATTTATTTAAATGGAATTTGATTGGATTTGTTTTAATGTTAGAAATAATATTTGGATTTTATTGTTGCATCTTAATTCATTTTAATTTCTTTTTGCAGGAAAAAACAATAGAAGGGATATTGAGGAAAAAGATTTCAATCAATGAGAAGACTCCAACAATTAAAGATTGGAATTTTTTGAGCAATTAAAGTTGGATTGGGCAGATTTTTCTTCAACAAACTCTCTTCTAAAAATACTTTTGGAAAGATTATAAATTGCAGATTGCAAAATGTAAAAGAGGTTGCTCTCCTCTGCAATTCCAGACTTCTAAAAGCATTTCTGTTATAGGAATTTAGAGTTGTAGATGGGGAGGAGATAAAGTTTCAGATCTGAACATTATTAAGGGTTTATGATTTATGTCTTTTATTATGCATGATAGGCAGAGTTTGCATTTCTGTAGCTCTTGTCTTGAAAGCAGAAATTCAAGTAATGTAAAGTACTGTTAGAGGCCAGGATCAGAGAAGCAGATTCAATTAACTAGTATTTTTGGCATTTCTGTATCAAATACCAGTTTTATTTTTATGTTAATAAAATTGTTGTTTCATTTTATTCATGTTTATGCATTTCTGTTGATATGGATAATCTGTCTGAAATTGTTATGTATCTTTGTTCTTATGGATTTAACTCTGATTTCTGAGTAACGATTTGCTCAGAAATCTGTCTTACAAAACTGATTTTTTAAATAATAATATGTTGTGAATTTCTTCCACATATTATTGTTTAATTATTGGCTTGATTGATTCGATAATCAATATCATTTTTGTGAATTTCTTCCAGAGTGTTGTTGATTTATTATTTTAGTTAAATGGTCTAAATAGAATGTGTTTTGGTACTCACAAATGTGAGCTAATTGAATTTCTTCATTAGCTTAACATTAATTTAAAGCCGGACATATTTTAATCCTCATTACTTAATTATCTTCCTCTTAGTTGGGATATATTTATATCTACCTAATTGAGATAGGATTTAGATTAGTTTCTTTTTCTTGCATTATAGAATAAGTTTGCAATTAGATTAAATTTACATTCAATTAAGTCCTCTTTTCAAAGAGGCAAAATCTTAGTTGTGGTTTGGCTGAACCCAAATCAGCTTAAGGGTCATTCTCTTGCCTGATCAGCAAGAAGAATTGATCTGATATCCCTGCCTATTGGTATTTAAGGAAACATCATAAACCAATAGCGATAGGGAAAAGGTAACTGGACCTAGTTAAACCAGTCGAAGCCACTATCATAAACAGAAAAGGAGTTGTATTAAGGTCCGGACCGGGTGGTTATCCCCCAATGTTGTAGCAGCGATTTTCGAGGCTTCAACATTTTTGGTGCTAGAAGGAGGGCTGAAACTTGTTGTCTATTGGATTCTTTTTAATTTTAACATTTTATTTAATCACAATGGCTCCTTTTAAACTTCCAATTTGGAGTTGTATCCATGGACGTGCATCTTCCAATACTCCACCCGAAGTGGTAAGACTCTTGTCTCAGGTAAATTTTAATGGTGAGAGAAATTCTTCTGCTTTTAATCATGTCCTTCAATTTATTCAAAATGTTTCAAATTATGATTTTCAAGGAATTGATGAAGGCATTTTATGTAGAATTTTTACTCTCACATTTGCGGCAAAAGCTAGAAACTGGTGTAGAACTCTTCCGGTTGCCTCAATTCACAGCTGGGATCAATTTGTTACAATTTTCGTTTGTAAATTTTACCACTATGATTATGATCAGGTATGTGATGAAATTGAATATCTACGAAATGAAAATGAGTCTGTTAGAGATTTTAATATTCGACTTCATTTGAATTGTTTAAAATTTAATGTCAAAGATGAACCCATGAAAGAAAAATCACTAGATTGGTTTGAACATAATTATTATCTTCCTCCTATTACCGATCCATATGAAATTAGTTCAAGCTTTGTTCCATCCCCTTCCAATATAAATGAGAATTCCAATTTGGGTGTGCAAATAAATTGTGATGAAGAGGTTTCACAAAGCTTGGAAAATATTTCTAATCAAATGCAAGAAGACAAAAACATCAATTTTGGAGAAAGACCTGCATTAGAATCTGAAAGTTTCTCTGCATTAAATTCAGAAAATCAGATTGCAAATCAGCAAGTGCAAGCAACAATCAAATTAAATAATAGCATGCAAACTGATGTACAAATTTCTGAATCTTTTCATAATGAACAAATGCTGAAATCAGAGCAGCAAAGCAATATTCTTCAAAAAAGCGTGAGTACGCAAAGAAATGATTTAGAATCTGAAATTTACGATGATCATAATGCACAAGAGTTCTCAAACAGAAACATTTTTAAATGCATTATTTCAGATTCACATTTTTCTCTTTATCCTGATATTTTTAATGATGGTAATTTTCCCCCTCTTGGTGTTAATGATATTTCAGAAAATACAGAGGTTGATCTAAATGAATTACCATTAATTTTTTATCAAGATAGAGAAGCAATTAATGATCATTCTTTTGCCATTAATGAACATGAAATTCTTGTTCCTCCTTGTTTGGATATATTGGATGAGATTGAAGGGAATTCTAGAGAATCTTGTGAAGTCATTTATGATAATTCCTCTGACATTGAGGATGTTGATTTCTATTCTTCTAAAGAAAATTCTCATGAGAAAATTCAAATAACATCCGGGAATGAGAAACATTTCAATTTAGAAATTATTCCTACTAATCTTCATTTTAAAGCAGATAATCATCTTCATGATTTCACTATTCAAGAAAATATTCCAATTTATGATTCATATCATGATCAAGCTTTCATTCCTGTTCATAATCATAAATCTCTTTCTAATTCACAAGTTGGAATTCGAAACTACTCAAATTCCATAATTCTGGCCAATCCTTGTGAAAAAGAAATTATTTCAAATCAATCCCAATTGTGCTGTAACATTAGTTGTAACAATAGTGATTTCATTTTATTTTTGTTTCCTCACTTATTTTGTATTAAATCAGATTTATTTTCAGATTTTTGATACATTACGCTGGCATGTTGAGCACTTTATTATCAAACATTCAATTGATACATTGCCCTGTTGGAAAATTGAAGTTTTATATTATAATCAAAAGCATCAAAAGCTATTTCGATTTCAATTTCAATCAATGCTAATGTTTTATCAAAAGCTTCTATCTTCTCAAAGGCAATATCAACAAGACAATGTATTTTTGGAAGTCTGTCAGCAATCCAATTTAATTAATAATTTTCCATTTCATTTGAAAGATTTCCATCCATTTTTCATCGATTCATTTGAAAAATATTTGGAAATTTTTCCTTCATGGAAGATTGTCAATAGCTTAACATTTACACATAACACTAACAGTTTCTTCCAGGCCTTTGAATCTAAAAGCTCATATCCACGATATGGCCTTTCATCTCCTCTTTTGAGCATTTCCCAATTTTTAATAGAAATCCATCCAGATTTCTATGATCCAATTGGTATTCAATTGGAAAGAAAATTTCATGAGAATGATATTTTAGATAAGCTTCTAACAATAGTTGTACATTCTGATTTCAGGTTTAATTTTCTTAGTTCAATTATATTTGTATTTTTATTACTAATATTTGAATTATACATACATGCAGGGATTAAAATGAGAAAATGGTTACATTGGAAATATGACTATACCTAGTCATTTTTCAAGTATATGATTAGAATAGGAGTAGAATTAATTTAGTTAGTTTTATGTAGTTAATTTATTTTTTTCTGTAGATTAAAAATAAAACAAAGCAATTAGCCATTTTCATACATGTTCAGTGAAAACATTTTCTCCCAATCAGAAAATTTTAATTCTTGCTTTCCTTTTTAATTTTCTTACAGCAATACCTCTACTCTGTCTATTTTGGATAATGTCTTGATTAAATTCAATTGAGGTTGCACTTGGAATCTATCCCATGAAATGTATGACTGTCTATGATAAGCTTAATTATGACTCAATCATTATTATTTAGTCTAACCTTTCGTGGTAATCATACGAAGTTTACATTATCTTCCTCGAAATTTGTTAAGCCAACCTTTAGGATGTCCATTTTGCTGTGTGCACACATTCAAATATGTTTTGACATTTTTTCATAATTAGTGGCTTTATCCCATTCGAACCTTTAGTTTATTATCTAATGTTTTAATACACATCATATTCATTTACTAAAGGCATTATTGAACAGTCACTATAACAATACAGATTTTTCTCAAGTTAATTCGAAATGTGCAGAGGTAATAAATTGTTGTTGCAATTCAAAAAAGGAAGCATAGTTTCATATTTATTTCTGGTAAATTTTATATTTCCTGAACATGAATAAACATATTTTATTTAGGCTAGTTGCTCACTCTGATTTAGAATAAATAATAAGATGATTTTGAACAAAGTCATAATTTTGATCAATCGAAGGAAGAATTTGAAGATTCACGAGGTAAAATCTACAGACAATTTCCTTCCAGGTATGCATTTACAAGTTCATTTTCATATATTATTAGTTTATCTTTTCTTTAGTTTATTTTTGATACTTTTTCTGTTTTAATTGCAGGTTTTCATTTGTTTTCAAAACTTGAAGTAAGCAACAAACCCATTTTAAAATTTGCAACAGGTTCGAGGAAATTTTATTTGAGATTCATTAGAATATGAGCATTCTTTAACTTTGTTTTTATTCATTTGGGAAACCCAATCGAAATTAAAAACAATATCATAAGATTTCATCGGAAGTAGCTCTTAGCAGTTTTGATAAAAAATTGTTCATAAAAGATCTTTGATGTATTACCTCACTCATATGCCATTGCAATCTCCGGTGTGATATTTTTCAATGCATGCCTCTAAGCCATTAACACTTAATCAATATATGGCATAGCAACAAAGGTGAAGTCTTGCATAATGAAGAAACATGTGATGCGAATCATCCAATACGGCGATGTGTTATTTTAAAAAGCGAGCTTAGGTAACCACTATGGTAAGAAAGCTATTAATGACAAATTTGCGGAATATTCAAATCATTTCAATTTTTCATGTATTTCAGTTTTAAATATATAATTCCATAATTAAAAAGAAATTCAAGACATCTCTATTTTCATATTTTAATTTTATTATTTTGGATTTGGTCTTGATTTTGGACAATTTATAAAATCATGGAGTTTATATGAAACTTATAATATATTGAGAAACAGTCATTACTGCAAATTTTCATTCTCATTTCTGATGCATTTGTTTTCCCTTGAACATTAAGCATTCCATTTTTGCATTTTACTGCTTGCTTTAGTGTAAATAAAATAAATAATGATTTTGGGTTATAAGATTTTGGTTAGTTTGACTTCTTCATGTTTTTAATGTTAATTAAAATAAGAAGTCAGCTAGTTTGGAGAAACTGATACCTTTCAGGTAAGATCAAAAGCAATTATCCAATGGTAAGATTCATGTACCCACTTTCATTTATTTCCATTTCGTTACTTTAGTTTCAGTTTTGATTTTGGTGATATATAAATTTGTTTTGCAGCTCTTCATAAAAGCTTCCAATCCTCCGCCAGATCATATTTTCGAAGTCCATACTCTTCTCCTGGCTTAATTTCAAGAAGCAGCGATAATCCTCGTTGAAACAGCTACGCTAGGAAGTTTCTGAACCTTTAATCTGTTTTTTTTTAAGCATTCCTTTTTATTAGAAAATGATTTAGATGATGCTTGGAAACAAAAAAGATTGATATCAGACATAAAGTATTCATTGTGGTTGAATTTTATCTTCACTGCTATCTAAAAAGCCTAAAACACTAACAACCCTGCAAGGTATGAATTTTCTAAATCTTGACATAAGAAGGATTGATTACACGATTATATTCTTTCTTCATATTGTTGAGACATTAGTATAAACATTATTGTTTGAGTTTATCTTGAGAAACTTGGATTTTCCTTTCCATTTTTAAATTTTCTTCATCTTTAAGTTTTGTTGATTTCTTTCTCATTTTAGCATAAGAATTCTTTTTCCTTTGGTTTTCAGTTTTTATTTTGGTGAATTTTCCAAGATTTATATGGAAGGCCTTCTTATTACCTAACTATGGTTGGCATACACGGAGAAAAAATTGTTAATAGTCATCTATTAACTTTTTCTTAAATCTCTTAGTAAAGTTTGATTTTCTTATTATAAAGGTAGACATACTTAAGGAAGAGATTACCGATTTAGAGAAGTTGACAAAGTATCATAAAATCTGGAGAAATTTCTTTTTCATCAA
Organism: Pinus albicaulis; assembly: GCA_034641835.2. Taxonomy (NCBI): domain Eukaryota; kingdom Viridiplantae; phylum Streptophyta; class Pinopsida; order Pinales; family Pinaceae; genus Pinus; species Pinus albicaulis. Next base: position 161,785,884 of record CM076572.1, on the reverse strand, counting down.
AATTGTAATCATTTTGAGATTTCAATATTTTATTAAGATCTTTCAAAATTCTATTATCAGTCAAGAAAAGTTATTTTTAACCAAGTAAAGACACTTTACAGCAAAGCACCTTTTAACTCTGAAATTGTCATTCTTAACTCTTAAGGAGTCAATGATTCTCCCTGTCCCGAAGAGTATTATTTTTCTAGAGTATAATCCAGAGATATATTTAAAATTAAAAGATAATAGGTCTCATCATGAGCCTGCTTACCATGATCATAGGGGAAAAATAGGCTGACATTACCAACACTGCTAAACAAACCAGGGTAATGGCTTATGATTGCAAACAATTATAAGACAAGGGGTCTCATCACGAGCCAGCTTGTTCAATCCAATTATAACCAGTGAATGGCATTGTCAACTATCTGGCTACCAAACCAGGACAATGGCTTTTAAGATTTATAATTAAATAAAAAATAAAAAATAAAAATAAATAAATAAATAAAAATATATAAATGGATTTATCTCTAGGTCAATAATTCTTAAATAGATGGGATTCTAAATCATTGGTGATTAAAAGGTAACCCTGTCGAGACTATAGATGTTTGCTGGCAACAGTGGCTCTACCTGTGACAAATGAGCATATTTTAAAAGGCTAAGCTGTAAAGTGACCCCTGCTTTATCTCTACAACTAATTAAGGACTGATATAGAGTTTTGAAATATTTTAATTTATGAGGAATTTTAAGAAAAATTACAGTTAGATGATTCTTTCTTTTATTCAGACTAATGAACCTAGTCAAACATTTTAAGTATAATTCTCTTTTCTTTAATTATTTTTACTTGAATTTTAGGAAAATCTCATTCATATCAAACAGAGATAACTGGTTCTTCTCCCGTGTGTCACCATTGTTGTGGTAAAACACAACCCCCCCATTTTTGACTTTTTCACTTCAAATAATGGGGACCCTTTCTATAAATTTTTGACTAAACGCCTTTTTAGATTTTTATTTTATTTGATTATCCTACACGATTGCTAATTTTTCATTTTCTTTGGATTCTTGTTTCGATTGCTTTGTTAAAATTGATTTTTTATAAGCTTCTCATTGACGCTTGTTTTACCTCATTTAGTCAACTGGTTTAAAAATGGTACTCCTTTGAAGTCCCATCATTTATCTAAGTCTGGGTTAAAAATGCTATTTTTATTCTTTTTATTTATTTTCAGAGTAGCTGTAGTTTAGAAAAACTTAATATTAAAAAATATATATTATTTAACAAAAAAAAAAAAAAAAAAATTCGGATCCGTCGCAGATCGCAGATCGCAAATTTCAGATTCGTCGCAAATCGCAGATCGCAGATCGCAGATCGCAAATTTCAGATTCGTCGCAGATCGCAGATCGCAAATTTCAGAATCCGTCGCAGATCGCAGATCGCAAATTTCAGAATCCGTCGCAGATCGCAGATCGCAAATTTCAGATTCGTCGCAGATCGCAATATCGCAATATCGCAAGATCGCAATTTTGCAATTTTGGATCCATCGCAATATCGCAAGATCGCAAGATCGCACTTTTGCAATTTCGGATCCATCGCATATCGCAATATCGCAATTTTTAGAACATGCACATTTAAAAAACCCTGATCCAAGGTTCTTGCGATATGCGATGTGTTTAAAATTTTTTTATAAAGTCTGTTTTTTTTTTCTTTTTTTGTTTCATCCCTTATGCCTCCCGTATCTCCACCTCACACTCCACTCACCATATCCCTCCATAATCTCACGTGGATGAATTAATGGGTTTAGATTGATTTCAATGGTTTGTTTTATGGGTTTTAGGTTTGGATTGAATCCAATGGTTTGTAAATTAATTTTTATATTTTTTATATTATAATAATTATAATATTTATTATAATTTTAATATAATTTGAACTATAATATTAATCATATTTAAATTAACGTTTTCAAATCATTTGTATATTAATTTAATTTTGTAACTGAATTAATTATTAGTTAGTTAATAATTAATTTAGAATTAATTATTAGATAATTAGAATCTAATTTAGGATTAAATTTCTAATTAAAAATTCTGATTTTTAGCCCAGCAAACAGAATTTCCAGATTTATGCCAAATTTGACTCATCAACTTTGGAAGCTCATAGATTGAGTTATACTTGACCAAATGAGGCCCAGGACAGCTCATTGGAAAGATAAAATTAAGGAGAACATTTCTGAGGAGGTTTCACTAACAGATTTGATGATTTATTGGGTCAAAAATCAGGCAGAAGATCAAGCTCCGAATTTCTAAAAATAAAATCAATTTTCTGAGTTTTGTTTTCTTCATTTTCATTTGCCCAACCTCTTCTAATTGCATATTCATGCATAAATATTATCCTTGGTTAATTAAGATCGTTATGAGTATCAATAATAAGCTCAAATTTCCTTTTTATTTATTTAAATAGAGTTAGATTGGATTTGTTTTAATGTTAGAAATAATATTTGGATTTTATTGTTGCATCTTAATTCATTTTAATTTCTTTTTACAAAAAAAAACAATAGAAGGGATATTGAGGAAAAAATTTTCAATCAATGAGAAGACTCCAACAATTAAAGATTGGAATTTTTTGAGCAATTAAAGTTGGATTGGGAAGATTTTTTTTCAACAAACTCTCTTCTAAAAATACTTTTGGAAAGATTATAAATTGCAGATTGCAAAATGTAAAAGAGGCTGCTCTCCTCTGCAATTCCAGACTTCTAAGAGCATTTCTGTTATAGGAATTTAGAGTTGTAGATGGGGAGGAGAGAAAGTTTCAGATCTGAACATTATTGAGGGTTTATGCTTTATGTCTTTTATTATGCATGATAGGCAGAGTTTGCATTTTTGTAGCTCTTGTCTTGAAAGCAGAAATTCAAGTAATGTAAAGTACTGTTAGAGGCTAGGATCAAAGAAGCGGATTCAATTAACTGGTATTTTTGGCATTTCTGTATCAAATACCAGTGTTATTTTTATGTTAATAAAATTTTTGTTTCATTTTATTCATGTTTATGCATTTCTTTTGATATGGATAATCTGTCTCAAATTGTTATGTATCTTTGTTCTTATGGATTTAACTCTGATTTCTGAGTAACGATTTGCTCAGAAATCTGTCTTACAAAACTGATTTTTTAAATAATAATATGTTGTGAATTTCTTCCACATATTATTGTTTAATTATTGACTTGATGGATTCGATAATCAATATCATTTTTGTGAATTTCTTCCAGAGTGTTGTTGATTTATTATTTTAGTCAAATGGTCTAAATAGAATGTGTTTTGGTACTCACAAATGTGAGCTAATTGAATTTCTTCATTAGCTTAACAGTAATTTAAAGCCAAACATATTTTAATCCTCATTACTTAATTATCTTGCTCTTAGTTGGGATAGATTTATATCTACCTAATTGAGATAGGATTTAGATTAGTTTCTTTTGCTTGTATTATAGAATAAGTTTGCAATTAGATTAAATTTACATTCAATTAAGTCCTCTTTTCAAAGAGGCAAAATCTTAGTTGTGGTTTGGCTGAACCCAAATCAGCTTAAGGGTCCTTCTCTTACCTGATCAGCAAGAAGAATTGATCTGATATCCCTGTCTATTGGTATTTAAGGAAACATCATAAACCAATAGTGATAGGGAAAAGGTAACTGGACCTAGTTAAACCAGTCGGAGCCACTATCATAAACGAAAAAAGAGTTGTATTAAGGTCCAGACCGAGTGGTTATCCCCCAATGTTGTAGCAACGATTTTCGAGGCTTCAACACTTGCTTAATTTATTATTTCAATTCATTTCCTTGAAAATAACATGCTCGTATTTTATTGAGATTTTTCGTGAAGAGAACAATAAAATCCATTTTCTTGATTCCTTCAAAGGAACATGTTTCGTGAAGAGAATAATAATATCTATTTTCTTGATTCCTTGGAAGGAACATGTTTGGTGAAGAGAATACTAATATATGTTTTCTTGATTCCATGGAAGGAACCTATTTGGTAATTACTGGAAAAGGAATATGAGTTATAGATTTCTTGAAAAGAATAACTTCTTGAAAATATTGGTATTATATCAATATTTTAGAAGGATAATGTTATTAGATGGTAAAAGGAAAACTTATTATGTTGGTTTTTCTGAAAAGAATCCATGTTGTCTCTTCTTGAAAATATTTCTATTTTGTTATTCTTTGCTATTATGTCAATCTTTTACATGAAAATAATAGTTAAGAATGGTAGAATTCTAAGAAGGTTTTTCTAAAAAGAATCCATGTTGCCTCTTCTCGAAAATATTTCTATTATGTTAAAGATTGCTATTATGTTCATCTTTTACATGAAAATAATATTTCATGATGATAGAATTCTAAGAAGGGAATATGTGTTGCCTACATTAAAGGAAGAGCTATCTCTCTTGCATGCACAAAGAATAACCAATGTGTTATAGAGGTATGTTATTTGCATGGATAAAAGAAATATTGAGCTATCTTAATATTTAGGAAAATACGTAGGTACCTTTATGATATCAAAACTATTATGTTAGTTTATGTTAGTTATTTTGGAATAAGATCAGGTATATTCATGCAATATTTGTATTAGATTTCATTAGAAATAATATACATTTATTTATGGAAAATGATAGCATGTTTGTTATCCTACATTGGAAAATATTTTGTTGGGAAAGAAGCTGAATTACATGTACAAAAAACTAAAGAAATGTTTTGGTTCCTTGAAATATATAAATGGGTAATGTTGGTATAACATTTGGAAAATAAGACATGTATTCTTATACTTTATTCCATTAGTTTTATGGAAAATAAACCATGTCTTTCCATGCCTATTATGTTATATTTCTTTAAAAAGGAAACATGTGTTTGCATGCTCTATTGTGTTAAGTATTCTTTTGGGAAATTATTTTAGAAAACTTTATGTACTGTATGCATAGGAACAACATTCATCATGTTAGCTTTAGCACCAAAAGCAATAGCGTAAGAGCTAGTTATTTTGCTAAAGTTTAAGTAACATGAATTCACATTGTGTCATTTTCCATTGAAGGAATTCCTGGACAAGTGTAGTGATTTTTCCTGTGCGAATGTGAGTGTGTGTGAGAAGTGTCATAATAATGTAGAGATTATGTTGACATGAATTGATAATTACCTGCTTACACTAAGTTTGTGATGTTAGAATAAAGCATGCTGTGATATTGTATTCACATTTCATGTATGCACATGAATAAGTGTTAAAGGATTTCTTAAAGATTGATTATTGATTGATTGAGGTTTATCTAATCATGCTATAAAAGCTTTTTGATGACATCAATGACAAGAAATGATGGTGACTTATGAGAATGAAATATTTTTCTTAACATGGTGGCAAGTAAATGATTATGGTTCATGCAGATGAGTGTGAGATGCAGGACGATCCAATGTACGATGGTCCATTGTAGGTAAATGATTATGGTTCATGCAGATGAGTGTGAGCTATAGGATGATCCAACGTACGATAGTCCATTGTAGGTACATCCATGTACCAAGATATGAAGATATGAAGATTAGTGAGTAAATGCTATCATATTTATTGTAATGGCTTTAAGCTAGATATTTGTATATTTCCTTGTAAGATTTATAAACGATGGTTAAGGAATGGTATCCCTTATAAGCCATTGAGTGAGGCCTGATCACCCTCACGAGTGTCTAATAATAAAATTAAATGTTTGTTGGTTTTCACCCTACGAGGTTTCCAGGGTACCCTCACGAGCGTTTAATAATAAAACTAAACATTTTTTGTTTTTCACCCTACGAGGTTTCCAGGGTATATTCGTGTTCAATGATGTGGTAGATTATTGTGTCAAATTTCTGATATTGATTCCTTTCTTGTTGTGATGTTCATAATGTCAAGTATGTGATGAATACATGAATAATGAAATGAACACAAGGTTACATCATATTGTTTTATGTTAAAGTACTTCAATAGAGGTTATTAATGGTTAAGCAACTTACTATTCTTATAATGAGGTTACACTATGAACTGGTGAACATTATATATAATGATTATTAGGGAATATTTAATATATATTTGGATAGTTACCAATGGGTAACTTGTATAAAAAATTTTAACTCTTGCATTTCCATGTGAGGTTATCGGTGTATGTTACAAGGATAATGGTTTATGAAGGATGAAACATGTCGAATGAGAAGTGGTGAATCATTATGCTTCTTTAACCTTCTAATGAATTAGAGAATCATAAGCCAAATTTACCTCAAGTTTTACCTTTGTCATTGTTGTTCCAGGTGCTGCACAATGAAGTCGAGGATGGAATGGATGGAGCTGATGTGACTACTGATATGATTTGTTGAAGAGATGAACTAAAGGGATGAAGGATGAACTAAAGGTCCCATTCTTTCCCATGCATGAGGAGTTTTATGTCCCAAAAAAAGTGAGGAAATGTGATTGTTGCTGCAAATGATAATGAAAATGTTGATTCAAAAATCTATACTACTGGAAATCTTTGTCAAGATTTCAAAACCATATAGTCTTCAACCACTACAAACCCATGTGAAATCTTTCTTATGTGAATAAATGGTGTTGATGTTGAAGAAAAGAAATAGTAATTGGATTACCGGCCATTGAGGAGATCAGTGACCAATGTGGGATATCCCACCTTTGATGTCAATGGGAATCAAGGCACTATGTACATTCTATTATCCATGAATAGATTTTTTGGAGTCAAATGGACTGCAGAATTCATCCACCAAGAAACATTGATGTATTTTCTTAGTAGATGACAAGGATACCTACCATTAAGGCATGCAAGCTCCCAGGTACCTTATCTAACCCTAACCTTGGTCCTACATAATATGTTGATGTCGATGGGACAAGGCTCATTGGCAGGAGGTCCTTAAGGAATCCCACATCAACCAACTCAAGTAAAAACATACTAACTCAGAAGATACATGATTTGAAGAACTTATACAAATTTAAAAACTTTATTGGCAACCTTTCCCACCAGTTACCTGGTTTTCAAGCAAAGTCCTTTTCCAATTGCACCAAACAAGCTAGTTTTCACAAAAGGACTTATTTTTCTCCTTACTATTTTCATTTATTATTTATTACAATAATAAATTTCCTACTACATTTAAGAAAATATGTCCTCCTTCAAGTGAAAGATAACTTTCCAATGAAGCCATGTGCAGATTAGGTACAAAGATATAATCATGCCTAGATTTAACGTATAAAATTTAGAAGGTATATGAGCATGAACAATCAACAACTTTGAAATATGTGATACAAATATTATTTGAAGATGAGAGTGGTACTTTGACTTAATTGTAATCTCGAACCATTGCTCGATGTAATCCTGGTGCTATTGGCTCATTTATTCTTTTGGACCACTCTAAAAGTCTTCCTCGATCGTGCGAGGAAAACTTGGATAATTGGTATCTAGAATGCCTACAAGGCATGCTGCTGGACATGGTGAAATTTCTTCGATCTCAGGTTCAACTAGATGCACCCCATTGGATTTGGTACATGATTCATTGAGATTCTTGGTAGATAGGAAGGAGGAATCAAGGGAGACTTCCAAATCTTTTTTTAGTTGTGAAGATATAGATAATTTCCTTAATGTGGTTAGGATGAACTCTTCCTGAGAGGAAGATATCCCAACTACTGTTAGGATTTGAGAAAGTACTTCGAGGGACATTCTTCAAGCTCTGAATCATTGTTGAATTTCTCCTTCTAGTTGATGATCCCTGTCTCACAACATGGATTAGTACCCAGGGTTATTACAACACCCAAAAAATGATATAACATTAAATATTTGAATATGAAGATAAATTAAAATAAAATATATTGGCTGAAATAAAGCTCATCACACTCACAAAAAGCTGAATTAGAGTACTATTTAATCTATTGAAAGTGAAACAATTTAGAAAATAAATGTCTCACAGAATGTTCCAGACTATTCTAAGGCCTATGCTTCTTGTGAGGCTTAGCTATGGTTCATGTAGATGTGCCTTTCTAAGTCCATGAGATTTACACACTTTGTCAATTACATGAAATGCGGAAATGAAATCACTGACATAATTTTTTATAATACTCTAAGGCCAACTTCTATTTCTACGCATAAAGGAAAGGAAATAAAAGTTCAAAGATAAGAAAAAGCGATTAGACTTTCGAGCAACCCCACCATAGTGGATGTGTGGCTCTTCACTCACGTCTTACCTTACTCTCTCTCTTCCCTCTCATTTCCCTGCAATACCCTTGAAAATATGTAATAAAAATATTACCTGAACCAAAATACAACTCCATGACAATGGCGCCAAAATGTTGAGAGTTTTATTTAGCGATTAAGCGTCTTAATATTTAATTGCCAATTTGGGGCTCGTAAGCTTCGAGTTGTACTGTGTTTTTGGCTCAACTTATGATGAGAGCATATAAATTCCTTGTTAATGATTTTTAAGTACACACTCTTTTATCAATTAAGTAAACTAGCACTCATCTCTCTCTACCTTGAATTAAATCAACCAAATTGAATCAATCTTAAATTAAATAAAAATAAAAATAACTCTAATATAAATCTAAACAATATTAATCACAATCCAAGCATTGCAAATTACTACTTAAATGATATTAATTTCAATCTAAGTAATGGAAATATCAATCTAAATACTAAGACCTATCGAATATAAATACAAGAATCTTAAATCAATAAAGATTAATTTAAAATGATACCAGACTTATGTTAAATATTAATCCCAATAAAATTCACTCTTATTCAAATGATCTTAAACTAAGGCAATGAACAAACAAGACTTCAACTAATCTAGTTCATCGGGTGCATAAAAAGAATCAAATAAGCATTCAAACTAACCTATGTCACCACTCTGCGATTGCTTCAAAAGAAACTAGGTAAACCTATATTATAATTGACATTATTTCAGATCTAAAATAATGCAAAATAGGAAACCATTCTATCCTTAGATTACTTTAATCAAACTCAAGAAATCGTTCAAACATAAGCACATTGACTAATCATTCTACCAATACCTAATTACAATTATAATGAATTGAAAAACTAAACTACAACTCTAAACAATGATTCAATGGTCTCGTTGCATTGTTTTCAAATAATTGGTTGCCAAAACACAATGTTACAAGAAATTATAGTGGATCAGTAAGGTACATAATCGATTTCAATTTATATTTAAAAGAAATGGAGTTATTGATCTCTTGTTTATCCAATTAAGAAGAAATTCCAATAATAAACCTATAACAAAGGGGTTATTCATGCAATAAATAATTGATCAACACCATTAATTTTGGTATTCAATGAATTGGAAATGAAGTATCTATTTAATTTCAAGAAAATAAATTATTGTCTTCAGTACAAAATCATAATTATGATATTTAATTAGCATATTCTTTCATAATAGAACCCCTACACCTAGATCTATCCTATGATGTTTTACATAAATTTCTTCGAAGAGATGATAGGCCTTTGCAACTCCTGGAGCAAGCCTAAATGAAATAAATGCCTAAATATTAGGCAAAACCATAACATTTACCAAGAATTCATGATAAAGTCAAATTGTATTAAGATTCAAATCATAAGTTCACTTACATACATTCCTTCAATCATTTGTCTCATGTTCACACATGGTCTTCCTCCTCCTTCAAAACCTTCCCTAGCTTGCAATACAAACCATGGTTGAAACATTTATAATAATTACAAGGCGAATTAGTCATTTTCATCAATTCTGGAAAATTGAACAATTTTAACGAACTGATCTCAAAGAGATTGGAATATCTTCCTAACCATGAGTAAATTTGGAAACCGGTTTGGAGGGAGCCTAATTTGTTATATTTTCAACAAAAACCTCTCTCATATTTGTCTCATTCAAATCCATCTCCTTCGAAATCGTTCCCAAAGTTGGATGTCTAGCTCTTTTTGCAAGGTTCTAGAATTTTGGAAGAATAATCAATGTTTACCAAACTACCTCCAAGACCCACATATAACATTTGGAATAATTTGGCTCTAGAGAAACCTTTTTGGATATACATAATTAGTTATATTTTTAACAAACCTATTCTCTTATATTTTCCAAATTCACCACGAGTTACACACAGATTCAGGTCAAACTTGGTCGTTTGGAAACTTTACACATTTTGGGAAGATTTTTTAATCATCTCCTAGGGACCCACATGTGTGACCTGGATGCAATTCTATGCATGTGAAGCTATTAAAACATTATTTTGGTGAATAACCTCCCTCGGTTTTCCCCGGAAGCGTGTCGAGATGTCGAAACTCCAAATTGAACATTTTTGTGTTGGATTGTGAAGAATTTTGACAATGGAACCTTCTGACAAATGAACTTAGAAAAAAATTCATTATCAAATCATGAATAAATCATATCTAATCATTAAAAATATAATAAAACTAATGATAATCAACCACAAGGCATAAGTCATGAATTGGAGATAAGTGATGGAATTATGGTTTGAAATGAGTGTAAAGGTGTCAAAATTTAGGTTATGAATAGAGGTAATATATAGTGGAAAATTAGGAATATTTGAGGCCCAAAAATCACTTAATACCTCTTATTCAATTTACCATTCATTGAAAACAATGCTGGAACATATCAAAATTATGTTATGAAACCAACTCCAAAAATAGAAGCAAAGAGAGATCAATGCCTTTGAAATCAGCCACTTTGAGGGGGAAGCATCCATTACATTATAGAAATGAACAATTATTGGATGATACAAATGAAAAAACCTATTTTCTATATATATGAGTCCATGGGGTCATAATATATTCCTCTCCAACCTAACAATAATAATGTAAGGGCACAATAATAACAATATGGGGTTTACAGGGGTACATCGATAATAATAAGGGAGCTACATTAACAACAATAAGGCACTACACTAGTAATATAGGGACCTAACATGCCCCTCTCCTTAAAAAAAGTGTTTTCCTCAATGTTTGAGTAGCTTTCGATGCTTATGTATAAGATTCTCTTCGTCCCATGTAGAATCTTCAATGAGTAAGTTCTTCCACTTGATGAGATACTCTGAAATTGATCAATTTTTTAGTTGTCGAGTTCTTGTTTCCATGACTGTTCAGGTTCCAATATGACTTTTCCTTCCTCATCAATTTCTCACAATATTTTTTGAACTGAAATTTTGTCACCTATAACCTTCTTTAAGCATGAAACATGGAAAACTAGATGCACTCGAGAAGAAGTAGGAAGCTCCAATTTGTATGCCATAGTACCAATATTTTTCAACACTTTGTAAGGACCATATTACTTTGGAGATAATTTATTATCCTTCTTATCTTGCTTGATGAAAATTTATTTGTATGGTTGTAGCCATAAAAATACCAAGCTTCCTACATCAAAACTTCTATCACTGTAATGTTGATCTGCCTATTGTTTCATTTGATTTTGTGCCAAATTTAGGTTATCCTTTAAGAGTTGGAGAAATTTTTGTTGATGTTCAATGTGATCTTCCACTGCTTAAACCATAGATTTTTCTCTTAAAGATGATGTGATGGACGGTGGATGATATCCATAGAGTGCCATATATGGGGTCATTTTTGTTGCAGTATGGAAATAAGTGTTATACCACCATTTAGCTAGAGGTAACCACTTGACCCATTGTGTTTGTTTATCAGATACCAAACAACAAAGATATCCTTCCAAACATTTTTTCACTATCTTAGTTTTCCCATCACATTAAGGATGATAAGATGATTTATGAGCTAGTTGAGTACCCAAACAAGAAAATAATTCCATCCAAAAATTTCCAGTAAAAATGGGATCTCTGCCGCTTACAATAATATTTGGGTTTCCATGTAGCTTTTCAATTGTTTTCATAAATGAAGTAGCAATTGTTCTTAATTTAAATGGACGAGATAATGCACAAAAGTGTGCATAATTGGTAAGTCTACCAACTACCACCATGATGACACTATTTCCTTTGGAATTAGGTAAACCTGTGATAAAATCCATTCAAATCTCCTCCCAATGTTGACTTGGAATGGATAAAGGTTGTAGAAGACCTGAAGTCTTAATTGTCTCAACTTTATTTTGCTGGAAAACCAAACATTATGCCACAAACTTTTGAATATCAGATTTAAGGCCATCCAAAAAAAATTCTTTCTTCACCCTGTTGTAAGTTTTTAAAAATCCTGAGTGTCCTCCTAAGACAAAAGTTTGCAATTCCAAAAGAATCTTTTTTTTAGTTGGGAATTCTTACAAATATATAAGTGATCTTTGTACAATAAGGAATAATTTTTCCAACTAAATGTATCAGATGTATTAGGATCTTGCTGCAACTTTTGAATGAGTGTCTACACTTCTTCGTCATTTTTCCATTCATCCCTTGCTTTGGTTATCCAATCTGATTGGATAATAGAAATGGCACAAAGCAATGCTTCCACCTCTTCATCCTTTCTTGAGAGTGCATCTGCAACAACATTTAGATTCCCTTTTTTGTAGATGATTTCAAAGTCATAACCCAACATCTTTGTGACCCATTTTTGTTTCTCTTCTGAAGATATTCTTTGTTCCAAAAAGTATATAAGACTATCATGATCAATTTTTACATTGAAGTGTCTTCCCATTAGGTAAGGTCATCATTTGTTTAGTGCATGGAGTATTGCCAACATTTCCTTCTCATAAATATATTTTTGTAAATAATTTCCATTGATTGGACGAATTTCAAAAGAAATGGGTCTTCCTTCTTGCATTAGAACATCACCAATTCCATTTCCTAAGGCATCACATTCCACAATAAAGGTTTTTGTGAAGTTTGGTGTAGCTAAGACTGGTGCTAGTCGAGACATTGCCTCTTTAAGAAGTTCAAAGGCCTTAGTTTCTTTAGGAGTCCATGAAAATGCATCTTTCTTGAATAATGTTGTTAGAGGTGCTACTATTCTCCCATAATTCTTAACAAACTTTCTATAATACCTTGTTACCCCGAGAAATCCTCGCAACTGCTTTATGGTTGTGGGGACATTCCATTCCTTAATGCCTTTAATTTTTTTAGGGTCTACCTTAGCACCCTCATGAGATACAATAAGAACCATATATTCCACCTCTTGTACTCCAAAGAAACATTTGGAGGTTTTTGCATATAATTGTTTCTCCTCTAATAGTTTGACTACCCTGTCAACATTTTGAACATGAACCTTCCAAGACCTGCTGTATATTAGTATATCATCAAAAAATACTATCATAACTTTTCCAAGGAAGGGTTTGAAAACAGAATTTATCAACCCTTGAAATGTAAAAGGTGTGTTGGTAAGGCCAAAAGGCATGACCAAAAATTCATGATGACCATCATGAGTTTGAAATGTTATTTTCAGAATATCTTTAGTCTTCATTATAATTTGATGATATCCTAAATGAATATCCAACTTGGTAAAATAATTTTCTCCATGTAATTCATCCAATAATTCATCAATCACAGGAATGGGAAATTTATCTTTAATAGTGATCTTATTGATCTCCCTATAATCCGGAGACATGCACCATGATCCATCCTACTTGTGCACCAATATTACTGGAGCAGAGAAAGAACTTTGGCTCAGTTGAATTATACCAGCCTCCATGTCACACCTAGAAGCCATGGGCCAAAAACATGGGCTTAAGCAATTTGGCACCCCAAATTAAATACCAAGGGAGAAACAAATGTCAAGATGATTTGGATGCTAACGTTTCATAACACCTTAGCCCCATGGAGAAACGACCAAGCATGTGTTATGACCAAGTGTTGGGACCATAATATAATCCAATCTCTCTAAAAATTCTATAATGTGGATCCCTTCTTAAAAAGGAACTATTGAAAACATTTGAATTTCTGTATACTCAATCACTGACCAGCTCTATTGCTGATCCATCAAGCCCTCACAACCATGTGTCATGACCTTTGTCTAAAAAAATTGCTATGATATTCTCGAATGTGATTTTTTTTTGGTACCATTATGGTAATAGAACCCGTAGAAAGATCATTAGCTAACAACATTTTCAAAATTTTCAAAAAAAGATGGAATTTTTCCATCATACCGAGACAATGCATACCCAAGTTCTTAATTATTGATATCCATTCTCGATACACTGGTACTCTGGTATATAAAACGACTACAAAACACCTCCTCTACATATTACCATGATAAAATAGAACCATCCATACCAGATACTAGTCTCTTCCTCCATATTTCAAGGGGTTTAATATCACATAGCTCGATACTATAAGCCTGATATATATAGGGACCCAAGGATTGATCCCTCGTCTCTTTATGCCCATGGCCCACAACCACAACCATTTATCCTTTCAACCAAAATCAATAACATGGGTACAAATTTTTGAGTTATGTCTTAGCATGAGTCTCGATACGTTTGGGTATACCATATCAAACCATTTTATACTAATCAATATCTTCCATGTGATCCATATATCATGTCACCTACCACATCATATTCCACGTGTCATATTATAACACTTCCATGTATCACTTTATGAAGCCCTATTGGTTAGATAAAAACTTCATTTTTACTACCATGTGTTGCTCTCTACTACAACCATGTCTTAAAATTTAACACCTATCATCTACATGGGAGTTCCAAGTCATATATTTTCCATGTCATGCAAAATATTGGCCTATCGTTTCAAAATTTATACTATATAACATCTAGTAATTGATACCTTGGTATTATTTGGGTTAAAGTTAATCATAGTTTACTAATTTAAATACCCATACTGGTAGCACCCTATCCTTTTAAGTAATACGACATCCAGTTTCTGGTACCCTGATTCCATTTCCTTTACTACCTATCCTACACCTAACACTCAACACCACTATTATTTCATCTATGCTATTGGAAATTGAGTATCATAATATCAGATATTGGGAATTCCATGATATTTTTCTTTGTATAATAGGTGATATGATAGAGGGAACAAGATAAATAACAATTGGTGGAGATATTTGTGTTTCTCATCCCATACTAGTATAATATAACATCTAGTATCTATGTCTTTCGAGGGCTCTATACTTAGTCATTTAGCCACATATTTGGATACTTTGATCAATGGTCCCATGGGGGGGGGGGGGGGGGGAATAGAAACATAGATCGGATATAGTTTGTAGAATACAAATATGTGGGGCCCTAAATAATCTTGGATTTTCTCCTAAATTTTTTTCCATTTGATCACCTAGGACGACCTTCCCTTTGACTATCTTGGATTTCTTTAATATCTCTTTTAACCACCTATATTTTCTCACTTAATATTAATAACACTACAAGAAATGACTGATTGAACTTCCTTTGAGATCAATGACAATGAGAAATTTCCTTTCATAATAGATGTAACAGGGACTTACACAACACTTCATTTGACATCAATAACAACACATTTCCGACAATCTCCCCCTTTGGCATTGATGTCAACACTTTACATAATCCAGCCATTGATGCTTTCTTAGTCCGATTCTCACTATGTTTTCTTAATTCTCCCTATTTGACATCAACAGAAAAGAGATGAATATGGCTACAAATTTTCTTATTCATGGCTACATGTTCAATGGGTTGAACACTCACCCATATATGATATCTCCTTATGTCTTAATATTATACCTCTCTTAATATTAGTGAACATAAATGGATTTTATTTCCAGCCTCAATACCTTCTATTGAGATTAAAAAACACTTACATCCTCCAATTTATTACTTCTCATTTAACTGCATCTAGGGTACCCCTATCAATGTTGTGTTGATCTATATTAGTGTGCAAAAATTTCTTGTCTTCTATTTTATTTTGAGGTTGCTCCCCGTATGGTTTTTTTTTTTTTTTTGGTTCTCCCCATCTATAAATCTTGTTTTGTCTGCATTTTTTTATTTTTTCATTAAAGGGCTTATCCCCTAAATATAATCTTTCACGAATGTATCCTTTTAAGATATTTCTTATGTTTTCTTCTAAATGAAGGTCCTTCCTTGCTTGACTGAAACTTATCTAATTTGGCTGAATAATGAATCACCGCTATTATCAAAATTATCAAATTAATCTATGCCCTTCTCCCATTGAGTACATGACTCTTTCTTTCCTTTTTTCTTGTCTGATGTGTCACTCAATATTTATTTTTCATTTACTTAACTTAAGATTTCATTGATGTAGTCTTGGGATGTGCTAGATAAACTCTCTCTTCTTCTTCCTCTATAATTTTACTTCTGCAATATGTTATGTCATATTCTCTTCTTTTAGACTTATTCTTACTGACCTACAAGATGTTACAACAACTCTAACTTGCTGACTTATTCAACAACCAACTCTAATGTCCTTAAAATCAAAATATTCTTGCTATCGTATACATCTTTTCCATATCTATATGAATACGAAATTGTTGATTTATTGCTCAATATTTTCTCCTGATGTCATAGACGTTTACTAGTTGGGGCAACAATTTTTCATAAAGCGTTAGAAACTATGTTGATTTTAAGTTCATCAGTCCCTTCTCTTTCTTCATAGTACAATAAATTGTTGATGACTTTCATTTCTTCATTCTTCCCATACAACTATAATTATTGCACTTCCATATACTTAATGGTGCATTCCACATTGTGCTCCACTTGCAGTGATACTTTCATTTGTAGATGTGTTGTTACGGAAACTATCCTCATAGAGTGATTTTAATTTCTTTTAACCTTGTTGAGAACATAGACATTGTTTTTAGACCTTATTGCATTTTCTACGAATATTCCTAAACACACTTTTCTTATTTCACATCCTTTAGGATTTAATGTGAAATCATACCCTTTATCAACCATTTGACCTACACTCATCAAATTGTGTTTCAAACCTTCAATAAGAAGAAAAATTGAAGTTTTGTCCTTTTATAATCAATATTGATTCTATCCTTTCCAAAAATACTTCGTGTATCATCATTTCCAAGGGTGACACTACCTCCTTTGACTTCCTTTAGAGAAAAATTGTCTTTTATCACATGTCATGTGATTTGAGCATCCACTGTCTATATACCATTTTCTATCTCCATATTTAAGACATAGAGCTCAACTACATTCTTTGTGTTGCTCTTACTTCCCTCTCCATATATTCTTTCTCTAATTTTTATTGATGATGATGTCATATTTTCTTCTCCGATCTTGAAGCCTTAATATTATAATTCTTCAAGCATGAGCGTCACATTGAAATTTATTTCCCTTGAAACGTTAAATGTGATCAAATAAGGGAGCAAATTAATTGGGGTTATTGATTCTATCACTATAGGAATTTATAGATTTGATAAGGTTGCTCACTGGGTTTGCTAAGGACTTTTATTGCTCCTTTATTTACAATAGTCTTCTTTGTGGCCAAAGTTATGAAAAACAAAATGATATCCATTATAGAAATCTGAGTACCTTGATATGAATATGCAGGAATCAATATTTTTGAAGAAATTGGATTGATTTCTTTGCTTGCTTGAGAAAATTCATACTTATACTGCTTTCTTGCTCCATCTCTACTTGTGGGACTAATTTTATTTTGTTTATATTGATCCTAACCTTCTTATCTAGTATTTGTTTGGCTAGTTTTATTAATCCTCTAATGATAATTGGCTTTGTATCTTACTTTTCTTGACTCGTTGTTGGTTCCTTTAAGCACATTCACATAGCTTTTAGTTTGATATGCCTTTTAAGTGTTTGAATTTAATTATCCTCTGATAGATTCATGATAAATAACACATATTTTAATAAAAGGATATCTTTGATGACTAGAATATTGCCTTATATTTCAAATATATTTTCAAACTTTGGCTTATTATTTCCCATTTCAATATAATTTCCCAAAAAAACAATATTGGCTTCTAGTTTCTCATAATGTCCTTTCGTTTCTTTCAGCTAGTTAGCCACCACTTCTTTCATTCTTCTTAATTCTCTAATTGAGTCTTTGGGATGATGATTGAACTTTCATTGGATTCATGTTTATGTAATAGTTCCTTCAACTCTTTATTCTTTCCTCTAGGTCTCTTTATTTTTTCCAAGGCACCAATAAGTTCTCCCTCAAAATGTACCTTCCCATCAATGTCTTCTTCCTCTAAATTTAATTTCTTTTTCTCACTGCATTTAGCCTTCATGGTCATGAATAAAAATGATTTCCTATCGTTATCGAATGCATATCTATTACTTTCTTTTAATGAGACACATATTTCCTTTTCATACTCATAAGAGTTTCTCCAATCTTCATGTTCTTCTCTTTTTCTACTATTTTCCAAAATTGCATGTGGAAATCTGAAAACAAGATGACCTATTTTTTTATAATTGTGTCATAATAGTAGCTTACTTTTGGATTACACTTCTTCTACATATTCCTTAGCTTCAACATATTCCTATAAATATGAATCTTCATTTTGATGACCAGTGGGATGAGCATTCATCACTAGGGGATATTGTTCTTCAGCATTATCTTCCAATTCTTTGAATTATCATAACCCTCTTGAGATAGATTGCAATTCTCCTACATGTAATACATATAATTTCTCTTTTCTATTAACTTTTGATTCCATGTATATTAATATAACATATTCTTTCTCAACATCTAGTACAATTCCATTACTCTCCCTTTCATCCTTTTGATCACCACTATTGTCTATCTTGGCATTTGGACACTTCGAATCACAATGACCTACTTTTCCATACATGAAAAGCTTACCTTTTACTTATCCATTTTTTAGTCTCCTCACAAATTGGTGTTCTTCTTTATTTGATTCATCACTTTAGAATTCATGGTTATTGATCTTGTTTTAATCTTTAAGTACTTATTCCTTTTGAGCTAACGTTTTTGTCTTAATTTCACATGAAGTGTGAATTTCATCTCCCTCATTGATTCTTTGCAAAATATCCAAAATTTATTTTTTGGCTTCATAATAAATTACTTTATCATAATCATATTTTGATAGCCCACTCAAGATGGAAACGATGGCTTTTGTATTATTCTTATTCTCCTTCCTTCCATCCACTACATATTTCCAAGCATCACATCTAAGTTTCATTAGATAATTCATCATTCTCTTCTTCCATATTTCATAATTTAATCAATTCAATAATGGATTTATTCTTGCATTAAATCCATACTAACTAGGCATGGTACGTTTGAGATATTCCCTCTAGTGGTTAGACAAATTATGAAGGAACCTATTCTAATTCCAATTTTTGGAATTATGATATAATCAAGGAAGGGAGGTGAATAAATATAATGGAAATTTTTAAAAATTTAAAAAAATTCAAACCACTTAACACATCAATCATATATGCAATGTATGAGAAAATCAAATATACATGGAAACCATTAAAAGGAGAAAACCACAAAACTTACTTGTATAAATATTATTGTAGACACCAACCAAAAGGAGACACCCATACCTTGATTTACAAGAACTAACCTATAGGATATACCTATGTACTAATTCATAAGCACCAATGAAGGAGACACCTATAAATTTATTTATAGGAACCATCCTAAAGCATACATCAATCCCCTGAATAGTTATTAGTTGTTCTTTTTCTCTTTTCTTCACAATTCTACACACTTATCTTATTTTTTTACTTTATAGTATTGCCACTACAATTTTTTCATTATAGGATTGATTTTTTCCTTGGAATAAACACTACTCCTCTCACTTATTGCAACACTATTTTTCACTTCAGCACTCAAATTTAATCCATTCACCTCAAATATTCCCTCTTTACTCAAGCATGGATTATCCTCATCCTATTCACCTCAAACCACATAATTTGATACATTAGATAGCATTAATAGCTTGTATCTTATTCATATACAAAAAAATCATTACACATTTTAGTACTCTCATTGGAAATATTCCCTACGTAGGGTACACATATTCTATAGACTTCATACTCAGCTCTAGAGACTCCCAACTACATTGAAATTATTCTTTTCAATCAAACTTATTTCTATCTCACCATGCCACTCAAAATTCACTCATTACCTTACCATGCGTCTCCAGATTGAGATTTTTATATACAATTATGTGGATCTAATCTGACACTTTATATAATTTTTATCTAGGAGGATGATGTGCCTTGGATACCCTTCCAAACCTAATACCATGGGATTCCCAAAAAACATGGTCCAAAACCATGAGCTCGAGAAATTAGGTACCCAAAATGAAAATAGAAAGGGAGGAATAAATATATGGATGATTCGAATGTTAAATTTTCATAACATCTCAACCCCAAGGAATAATCCACTAGGAAATTGAAATGACCAAGTGCCAAGAAAATAATATAAACCAATTTCTCTTATAATTTATAATCAGAGTCACTTCTTAAATAATACACTATTGACAATACCTATATTTACAAATCCTTAATCGTTGACAAAATGTAGGGCTAAAGAATGGATCCCTCACAACCATGTTCCATGACCTCAGTATAAACATACCACTCACATATTGTCCAATGTAAATCATTCTAGTACTATTATGATAAAAGAATCCAATAGATGTGTCTTTAAATAAAATAATTTTTAAAATTCTGAACAATTGATGACATTCCTATCATATTAAGACACTGCATATTATAGCTCTAATGTATTAATATCCATTCCCAGTACTCTAGTACCCAGATATATAGAAACACCCCAAAACACTTCCTCTACGTTGAACCATGATAGATTGTAATTATACATATTGTATACTAGGCTCTTCCTCCACATTCGAAGGGGTACGATATGCACATGGCCTTAAGACACATATTTCATTATATTTGGAATTAATTGGCGGATCTGAAATTCTAAAATAACCAAATAGCTCAATTTTAGTGATGTACTTGTAATAAAAGCTTTCCAATTTAATGAAATATGTGATTTAAGCATTAAGCCCTTGGATCTTTGTGACCATGGCCTACAACCACAACCTTTTTCCTTTCATCCAAAAATAATAACACAAGAAAAAAAAAATTGAGATTCATCCTAGCACAAGTCTCGAGACATTGTGGTCTACCACATCAAGCCACCATGGATCAATCATTTTATACCATGTGGTCCATATGCCATGTGCTACCTTCTAACACTATCATGTGTCACTTTCCAAAGCCGTGTCAGTTGTCAAAAAGCTTCATTTTTACCTACCTATTCATAACTTGTACCACTTGTTGTCCACATGTCTGTGCCATATAATATCTCATCCAAGTCATATTGGATACTAGCTTATCCCTTTCAATGCTTATACTGTATAACAACTAGTGCTAAATACTATAGTATCATTTAGGTTAGTGCTAATCACAAATTATTAAGTTAATTACCCATACCAGTACCACCCTATCCTTTTCAAAAATATAACATCTAGAGCTCAATACCCTGGTATCATTTCCTTTCCCAATTATCCTCCACCCAACACTCCCTTCCATTATTCTATCATTTGTCTAGTTGACACTTGAGTATTGGAATATCAGATATCAAGAAACCCATGATATTTTGATTTGAAAAATAGCTCATACAATAAAGTCAAATATATGGAAAAATATTAATGCCAATAGGTATGGCTCTCATCCCATACTAGTATAATATAACATTTGGTATTTGGGTCTTTTAGGGACCTCATACTTAGTCATTTGACCAGATATCCAAAAATTCAAATCAATGGTCTCGAAGGCGTCCAAAAATAAATGTACATTCGATATAATTTGTAGAATCCAAATAAGTATTTTTTTACTCCTGAAATGTTTTCTCTTTAACCACATTGGATAACCTACCCTTTGACTATCTTGGATTACTTTTATCTTTCCTTTGACCACCTGAATTTTATCATTTAATATCAATAATGATACAATAAATGACTTACTAAGCTTCCTTTGATATCAATGCCACTATAAAGCTTCCTTTGAAAAACAATCTAGTAAGACTTAAACAACACTTCCTCGTGACATCATTGACACTAAATGGCATACTTTGATATCAATGGAGACACATTTCCAACACACATTCCATATGTCTAGAGTGTAGCATCAACGTTAAACTCAATTGTAAATGGTTAATATTATTGGATTATAGTTATAATTACTTATTTGATCACCAATTTCATGAACTTATTTACATATGATAAAACCAAAGAGTTTTTGATATTTTCATAAACAACCAAACTAGTGAAACAGAATTTGATGTGATAGCACTAACCCAAGCATATAACTCTTTGATCTTTGTGGAATGTATCAGTTATGTACAAACTTAATCCAATGTGCCATTATATGGGAATTATGACTAGAGAAAAGGGGCCTTCTATATGGATTCCCTTACCCATTTATTGAGAGAAATGCATTCCATGGGTAATAAATATTTTTAGAAAAGTGGCACTAGTTATTATCTTTCATGTGCACCAACAAGTCTGTACAATAAGTTTACACTTGCAAATATCTAAGATAGAAAAAAATAGATTCAATGAATCCTATGTGATTTTTTCCAAGAAATTTTAGGAAAAATTATGAATGAGGGATTGATAGAGGCACCAAGGATATAGTGAAAAGAGAAATTTCTCTCTAAAAATATGGTATTAGTGAATTTTATATTGAGATAGAGTTTATTTCCAAGCTTCAATAAATATATGGTGTATCTAATTGGTTATTATGAATATAACTATGATATGATTCTCATCTATGATTACCATGCTTATAATACATTGAGAGACCACCTATGCAAGAGTGGCTTTCCTCCTTTGTACTAAAAGAAAATACTACAA
Source organism: Pinus albicaulis (assembly GCA_034641835.2). Taxonomy (NCBI): domain Eukaryota; kingdom Viridiplantae; phylum Streptophyta; class Pinopsida; order Pinales; family Pinaceae; genus Pinus; species Pinus albicaulis. The sequence continues at coordinate 161,763,138 of CM076572.1, read as the reverse complement.
ATGATAGTAGAATTCATGTAATTCATTTCTTATTCTAGTGTTATTTTTTTTAACTAATTCAAACCTTCAAATCATATGAATATGGAAGACTTGTTTAATTATAAATATTGATTTATTTTAATGGTGCCATAATATAATCAGGGAAAATTTTAAGGATGGAAAATTATTTTGAAGTTTAAAAAATTGGCGAAACTCACTAGTACCTAATATGCAAACTATAAAATTTGTATTGATGTATTTGCAAAATTACAGAAATTTATAATGATTATATATATATACTATCTATATAATGTTGGCGATTTTTAACGTAAAATAATTTTTTATTGTAAAATTTGGGCGAATCATTTTAATAAAAGAAGGAAATTGGCGAATCTTTTTTTTGGAAAAATAATGGAAAATTAGCCCATCTACAAATATTAGCCCCTAAAATTTTCCATGAATATAATGTGCATGGAGTGTTAAAGAAATATGAATAATAGAAAATAACGAAAATTTTATTAGTAAAATTATTTGGAATAGACACATAGGAAATGTCAAATACCTTAGATAGAACAATCACAACGATGATACTTGAATTAGTTTCCAAAATATATGCATTCTTTATTCATTAATAAACCATAGACCCAGTATGAAAATCTAAAAAATTTAGGTTAGTTTCATGCTTTCAATTATATCTAATAAAATCAAAAGACCATTTTTTGGAACTCTTATCTTCTCACATCACTTGGTAAACTTCTATAGAAGCAATATGGGACATAAAACCAACTTAGAAGCTTGATTGTAGCTCAAAGAATCTAACATGAAGGTATAAAAAAATGGGAATTATGGGAAGAAAATTAAAGATATGGAAGACTCTAGACACCAATGAACTCAAATCTTACATAGGAGTGAAACTTTAAGAAAACTAGTTTATAAAGAGCCAAAAGTAAGTACATAACTTAATTAGGTTGCTATTTATCTATTTATAAAAAATATATCACATGTGAAGCTCTTACCTTCCATTTTCTCAAAATAATCACTCGATTAGCTTGAGATGTGTCTTATTTTCCCCTTTAAAAATATTTTTTCTCTTATGTGAATTTCATAAAAATATTTTGTTTCAAGTGTATTAAGTATAAATAAACTTTGGTAAAATGAGATATGCTACAAATATATAAGTGTTGGTGTTGTGTAACAGGTCATAGAAGTAGAAAAATTGGTGCTGTGAGACATACCATGGAGATAGAAACATATATATGGTGTTCCTTATTGTGCTAAAAATGATACACCATGAAGGAGAAAAACTTCATACAAAATCAAGATAGAATGTTTGGTGCAATGTTTGTGTGGTGCAACATGTCACACTTATTTTTGTTCAATGCAGGATGAAGGAGAAAATTTTCATACATGGTAAATATAAAAACTATTTTGTGATGTGATAAAACATTAAAATAAAAACACTAATGCAACACATCATATTTCACAGCAAAAAATCTTTAGTGCATAGTGACATATAACACTAAAATTATTTTCTTGAGCTACACCATGAAAGAAAAACTTCACACTTTGCAAATCTAGAAAATTTGTTCTAGTGTGATACACCATGAATATAGAAAATTTTATATGATGTATTACACTATGAAGATAGGAACTTTGTTATAATGTGACATTTCATACCAAACATATTTTGGTGTGACACGTTGTCAAGGAGAAAAACTCCATACACCATGAATATAGAAACATTGTTGCAATCTGATACATTGTGAATATAGAAAAATTGTTATGATCCTTGCACCTTAATAATGATGAAAACCCAATAATTGTAGTACACATAAAGGGGGGAACCTCCTAATACAATAAATATAATGAATATTACAATACTTGATGATCCTAAGACTAGTTCTCCTTAGTATATATAGAAGATACAAAGGATACAATTATTATAAAATAGGACCATGAGGGGTTCTAGCCTACATAACAATCTAACAATAAAAATGTAACCACTCAATATCTAGGGTATATAAGGGGTTGTTGGGTTAACATGAGGCTTATATAGGGCTTAAAATTTTCCTAAACAGTTGACTATATGTGGGTGTTTTTGTATGAAACACTCATCTTTCCATGTCGCTTCTTCCACTAGTAGGTTCTTCCATTTGATGAGGTACACATTAATAGCTAGATTTATTAGTTTCTTAGTACTTATTTCAAAATTTTATTGTAGTTCTAGTGTTATCTTCTTCATTAATCTCTGGTAGAAGATTTTGGACTAGGATCTTATCAGCAATTACCTTCTTTTAGCAAGAAACATTAAATACTAGATGCACATGTTAAGATGGAGGAAACTCCAATTTGCATGCCATACTTCCAATACTCTACAACACCTTACTACCTTGGAGCTAATTTATTCTCTTTCTTTTGTTGCTTGAGAGATATTTTTTTATACAGTTGTAGTCTCACAAATACACAACCCCCACTTCAAATTCCAATTTCACTACAACGTTGATTTTCTTGTTATTTCATCTTATTTTGTGTCATAACCAAGTTTTCCTTCAATACTTGAGAACCTCTCATTGTTTTTGGATGTTGTCCTCTAATTCTTTAGCCTTTATGGTCCCTTTCAATGGTGATGTGATGGACGGTGGGTGGTATCCATAAAGTTCCATAAATGGTGACATTTTTTATGAAGTATGGAAGGATGTGTTGTACCACCATTCTTCCAAGGGAAACCATTTGACCCATTTTTTCTATTTATCATATGCAAAGAAATGTATATATCCTTCTAAAAATTTATCCAAAATCTCATTTTTCTCATCAGATTGAAAATGTTAAGATAAGTTGTGAGCCAATTAAGTACCCAAACAAGAAAATAATTCATTCCAAAAAATTTCAATGAAAATTATATTTCTATCACATACAATAATATTTCATATTCCATGTAACTTTTGGATTGTTTCCACAAATTATTTTTCCATAGTAATTTCTATAAGGGGATGAGAAAGATATAAAAAGTGGGAATATTTTTTGACAAACCCTTTAGCTAATCCCTCTTGGAAATATCACTAAAAATTTCAAGTCATGAAAGTATTGTGGAAATGTAACACAATGACCGATAGAGGAAGTGGGCACATATTCAAAGACTAAGAAGGAGGAGTTTCTTGTGAACCCAAACCTTGCATTTATTTCATCACCTAAATCCTTGTTCGTTCAAGGAAAATATTTTTCAAACTTTGAATGGAGGTAAAGGGCCTCTTGAGTGGAGGATGAGTCCACATACTTTCCCTTGTAGATCATGTTGACAAGTTCAACACATGAGAGGAATTCAAAGAGATAAGTCATGAGGAATGGAATGTGATGGGTACATTATTCATTATGTGAAAGATTTTAAAGAGAGACAATAACTGGAGCACACGAAAATGGAAGGATAATTGTATTGAAACTGCTTGTAGATATTTATGGAAAATCTACCTTTCCCCAAGTCAATGTTTTGTACTCATGGGACGAAATCCATATGTTTAGATGAGGCTTGTATTTATCCTGGGTGATTTCATGGAGGTGTGTGTTTTTCCTGTGTGGCATATCTAATGCCTATATTATTTCATGGAAGCTTGTGTTGCGCATGTTTTGTGTATATGAGGCTTATATTAAGTGTGTGTTATTTTTTGGAGTCTTGTGTTGTGTTGTTCATGTGTATATTAAGCATGTGTTGTTTCATCGAGGCTTGTATTGTGATTGTGTTGTTTAACTGAGAATTTTTTTGTTTCCATATGTTCTTTCTAGAGATATTTCACTGGATATGTGATACTTAGGACCTAGTTGGGATGATAAACCCAAAAGGGATTGCTAGGTTATAAACACATGAGTAGTGGCTTTCCTTGGGGCTTGTGCTATGGGAACTTAAAACGGTAATTCTAAAATACTAACACAAAGGCATTGAGGCATGGTGATGTGGTGGGATGGAAGAATCATGGTAGGGGCCTAGGGTCATGTGTCATTGTCACATTGACCAGTTAGGTATCACATGTGGCAATACTTGCTGACATGGAAAGGGTTATTTTCCAAAATTTAAATGGCCTTAACTTTTGATCTAGGTGTTATATCTAGATAAAATTCATATCACTATAAATATCTCACTAAGATAAATGTGATGGAATAGACAAAAAAATATTGTAATAACCTTAATTAAGGAGAAATTTAATAAACCCACTTCCATGATGAGACTATGGAAGTAGGGTTAGGAGAAAGTAACACCTCCCATTCATCTTTGATAGTTCAAGGGTGTGAGAGGCATCATTATAGTGTGGTATCATAGAAAAAGGTTCAATAATGGGACTCTAGACATTAAGTTGGGGATTCTAATCCAGTATGGTGATGTTTTAGAGTCTGTTGTAGAATAATGTTAAAAGAATTAATCAACACTTAGGTTGAATAGGCCTAAAAAGGCGTCTCTTAAAAATTTGTTAGAGTGTGGTACCTCCTTTGATTTATTTTATATTTCATGTTGTTATATAGCTGATGTGCTAACTTGAGGTGTGATGTTTCAGATAATCATACACCAGCGTGCTTGTTGCAAGAAAGCCAAGGTGTTTGGTAAAAACTTCATTTCTTATATTTCAATTTGCTAATATTTGTATGTATATAAAAACACATAAGATAAGAGTAAATAAAATGAGATAGAAAATAAAAATAAATTAGCAAAATAATGGTGAAATAAAGTACTAATAGATCCCAACGACATCGTAAAGAGGAGTCAGTGGAGCATTAGGGGAATTTTGAGGTCTAAAATGGGCCTCCTAACAAAAATGTACAACTAAATTAAAATTTATAAGAACCAATAGGATTTAAGATGATGATGCCAACCATGGGGGATGATTCACCTTTATTTAAGAAAAAGGGTAAAAATATAAAAAATAATAATAAAATAATAAAACTATTTTTTCAACTCATATTTTCAACTTATCTCCCAAATTTTTTACTCAAATTTCAAGCGGGAGTACTCATTGGATGCAAAATTTAATTCCTCATCCAAGGATTACCCATGTTTCATACTTTTGATGGACCCTTCTACATGAAAAATGATAAATACATGAAAAAATTGATTACAATCACGTTTTTCATGAATTTCTCAGTTTTCGTGCAGCAGGATCCATCGAAAGTATGCAACATGGGTACTCCTTTGATGAAGAATTAAATTTGGTATCCAATGAGTACTCCGACTCAAAATTTGAGTAAAAAATTTGGGAGATAAGTTGAAAAAATATTTTTTTTCTTTTTTCGCTATAAAATTTGATGATATAATCAAATATTATTTTATTATTTCCACTATTATTTTATAATTTCCTTAGGAGGCCAATTTTGAACCTCAAAATTCCCCTAATGAAAATAAGGGAGGAATGTTCCTTGGAATAGATGGATACTCTTACAAATCTAAGATTTGAATTGGAAAGCTACAAGGTTGACAATGAGAAGCTTGTTAGGGCCTAGGAAAATTAGGTAGAAGTTAATGCAGCTATACTAGAAAGCATGTTATATTTGTGGAGATAGAAACAACATGAGCTATTAGCTAGATACAAGCTTAAATAGAGTTCATTAGGAATGAGGAGACAATAATTGAAGTTTTATGGTGCATAAGGTAGCATATCCAAGAAAAGACATAGGCAGGGAAGTGAAGACACAATGTGGGGTGGAACACCTCTAAGTAATCTAGAGAGGAGAATGGAAAATTATGGGAAGTTATCTAGTGCTAAAACAAAAAGTAATTTCCAAAAGAGAATTAGGGGAAAGGATATTGTACAAGAAGAGTTCAAGAAAGAATAGCCTCCTACATTAGATGGAGAGGTGAAGAAGGTTGAAGAATTAGAATCATGGATGCTTGAGATGAAGTACCTCAAAGTCCATAGTTACTCTAAGAATATGAAAGAAAGAGTAGCCATATTCAGCCTAAAGGGAAAGTTTAATATTTGGTGGGAATATTTAAGGAATGTGAAGGATATTACAGATAAGGAATTGTCTTGGGAAATTTTTGAGAGATACCTTAGGAATAATTACCTATACTACCATATTTCTACGAGAAAAAATTTAGGAAGTTCACATATGATGAATATACTACCATATTCTTAAAACTATTAAGATGCGAGCCTTATATCAAATAGAAAAGACAAATATTGAAAGCTATCTCAGTGGGATACCTCAGAAGTTTAGGGATATAATCGTGCTCAATGAACCAAATACTTTGGAGTAGGCCATCAAGAAAATGATCCATTCTTATGAACAAACAAAGCATAAATATGAGTTCTGAACTGATTGGTATTTAAAGGGAGAACATGTCTTTAAAGGAAAGGTGTATAAAACTAGATGACACTAGCAAGGTGGTAGTGTGATTTTCAACACTACAGATAGTCATGACCATCCATCTAAAACTACTAGAGAAAATAATATGGGTACACGAGGAAACCCATAAAATGATGGAGTTGTGCAGAGGACCATCTATGGATGGATTGTCCTCAACTCCAAATCTACCACCCAGGTTTTTATAACGTACAAGAAGCTAAGACAGTGAATGATGTAGCTTTCAATTGTCCATACATATGTGTAGCAATGGAAAATAGATGGGTTGATCACCAAGGCTTGGTAATTAAGATGGAAATTACGGACAATGACCAACCTATTTCAATTTTAGTTTATCCTGGCTCAAATTTTAGTTATGTTAGTCCCAACATTGTAGATAAGTGTGTGTTATAGAAGGAAGAAAACAAAAAATCATGCTTAGTCCAATTGGCTATAGGGAAAAAGAGACAAATTGAGAGCATGGTCAAATTATGACCATTCATGATGGGTCGTTTTCCCATGATTTTGAACCTAAAATTGATACCTTTGGGTGCATAAAATGTCATCATTGGGATGAATTGGTTGGAAAAGCACAAGACTAAGGTCAATTTTTATATAATTTTGATCAAATGCTTCAATAACCACATGGATAAGGTAAATTTTCAAGGGAAATTGAAACTAGTGTTATTCAGGTTAATCACAACATTACAACTAAAACAATGTAGCTGAAAAGTGTGAGGACTATTTTTTGTCCAAATAACCAATGAGTCTGAAGGTAACTACAACAGTTTGAAGGAGCACCCAATTCTAAAAAAAATTGAAGATGTACTCCCTAAGGATATTCTAGGATTTCCACCACATAGGGATGTTGATTTCTCCATAGAAGTATTGCCTAGAACAACACCAACATGTAAGGCCCCTTATTGAATGAGTATGCCAAAGCTGATAGAGCTGAAGCTATAGCTAAAAGAGACATCGAACAAGGGTCACATTGGACCAAGAGTATTTTCTTTGGGAGTTCCCATTATGTATGTAAGAAAGAAATATGGAACATTAAGGTTGTGCATAGACTACAAATAGGTCGAAAAATCCACCATTAGGAATAGATATATGTTGAAACAGATTGATAATCTATTCAATAAGCTAAAGGGAGCAGTAGTCTTTTAAAATTTTGATTTGAGATCTATGTACCATCAGGTATGCGTCAAGGATGAACATACTCCTAAAACAACATTTAGAACTTAGTATGGGTATTATGAATTTGTGGTTATGCCCTTTGGCTTACAAATTCTCGCGCCACCTTCATGTGTTTAATGAAAAAATGTGCTAAATATGTATTTAGACAAATTTGTATTAGTTGTTTTCGATGATATATTGGTCTAATCAAAAAACAAAGAGGATCATGAAGAGCATCTAACAATTGTGCTACAATATGTAAGAAAGCATAAGTTTTATGAAAAAATTAGCAAGTGCAAGTTCTTTTAGTCATAGATTTAGTACATGGGACATATAGTCTCAAAGGAGGGTATGGTTGTTGACCTAGAAAAGGTTAAGGAAATTATAGAATGACCAACTCCACAAAATCTACCACATATCAGATCACTTATGGGGCTATTAGGTTACTACATGAGGTTCATTATAACTTTATCTAAGATGGGTTATCCAATAACTACATTATAAAGAAAATAGATTAAATTCTAGTAGATATCGAAATGTCGAGCCAACTTTGATCAATTGAAATATTTTCTCACCCATGCACTAGTGCTGAAGATAGAATACCTAGATAAAGAATTTTTAGTGTGCATAGATTTCTGCAAGGAAGGGCTTAGTGGGGTCATCACGCAAGAAGGAAAATTTGTATGCTATTATTCTAAGAAGTTGAATGAGCATAAGAAGAACTATATGACTCATGACCTAGAAGTGGCATCAATAGTCAACACATTGAATATGTGGAGGCATTACTTCCTTTGGGAGGAAATTCATATTAATGAAATATCATGGAGGGATAAAATACTTTTTTGGTCATCCTACGTTGAATTCCGTGAAGGCATGGTGGGTGCCCTTGATTTTTTAATTTTATTTTGAAATCAAATACCTTAAGAGAAAAGAGAATGAGGTATATGATGCACTGAGTAGAAGGCTACAGATAAATCATGTAACAACTATGAGTTCTTATGGATTTAATATTCAAAAACACATTAAAGAGGTTGAGTATAAAGATGAACACTATCATCACATAAAATAATGCATGCAACAAGATCCTTAAGGGGAATTGAGAAATAATTATTCTCTCATAGAGGATGAACTATTAAAGTTCAAGAACAAGTGGTATATACCTTGTGTGGGAAACTTGAAGAAGCTCATATATGATGACTTTCATAAATTATTGTGTTTTTGCCATCATGGTTATCAGAAAATGGTATATTCCACGAAGGTTGTGGTAAGGTACATTGCCAAATTCTTGGAATTTTCATAGGTGAAATTTGAATGTAAACACTCAGTGGGATTGCTACTGCTAATCCCCATTCCAAAGTGGAAGTGGGAAGTCATTTCCATGGATTTCATTAATGGGATGCCAAATACAACTAGGTATCATAATTCCATAATGGGGGAGGTGGATACTATTATCATGGTGTCTCACTTTATAGTTGTTAAATCCATTAGTGAAGTAAGCGATATTGTTCAGAATTTTATAAAAGAGATAGTGAAACTACGTGGAGTACCTAAGAAAATTATCTTGGATAGGGATGCAAATTTTACCTAGAAATTTTGGAAGGAACTATTTGTTGGTCTGGCGAAAAAATTGGCTTTAAGTACAACATACCATCCTTATACAGATGGGGAAACAGAGAGGGTAAACACAGTGTTGGAATACATGGTGAGAATGTATGGCATGCACCACCCAAGGAAGTGGGAAGAGCTTCTTCCACTGGTGGAGTTTTCCTATAAAAATGGGTACCATAAGTCATTAAATATGGGTCCATTTGAGGCTATTTACAATAGGAAATGCAATAATCCTATCAACTAGAGTGATACAGTGAAACGATTCCATAAAGGGCATGATATGCTAAAATAGATGGAGCAGGAAATGGAAACCATCAAACATAATTTAAAGATAGCTCAAAATATAAAAAACAACTGTGCAAACCAAAAAAGAGTTCACAAGTAATTCAAAGTGGGATATCATGTGTATCTTTGTATTATATCAAAGAAAATATCATTGAGAATCATATATTGTCCCAAGTTGGCACCATGATTTTGTAGGCCATTTCAGGTTTTAGAGAGAATAGGTTCAATGGCATAGATATTTCCCTTGACACCTACAATAAAGGTTCACAATTTTTTCCCATGTTTCTTTATTTGAAATGTATGTGCATAATGCAAATAGTGCTATTGATTAGTATGTGCTATAGGTAGAACTAGAGGGAGATTTCTAGCCAAAACCTCTTTGCATTCTATATCCAAGGCATGTCTCTTTCCACAATCGAGTAATATACGAGGTCAAGGTCCACTGGGGTCACTTTGCACTAGATGAATCCACTTAGAAAATGGATGAAAATATGAGGTTATTTTACCCATTTTTGTCTCTTAGCTAACTGGTGTCTCTTAGATTGTTTCAACGACATGAAACAATCCTAGAGGCATCAAATGAGGACAAATGATCCTCATACTTTAGGATAGAGAATGATCGTCAGCAATCCAGAGAAGGTATTCCCTGTATTTGATTTTATTTATAAAGGAACAAAAAATCTAGCAATAATAATAACATTTGATTAATGATAGGCCGAGTTAGTTCTTAAATTAGTAAAAGAGAAAGAACGTGGTGATGTATATAGTAATCAGAAGATTCTTTGCATCCAATCTCATCAGTAACTATATGTGATTTTCAATTGTCTTATATATGAATCTCTTGTAATAAGAAAATACACTTAAAATATATTAAATGCTAAGTAATAATGTGTATTTTGCTAGTATTTTAATATAAGGAAAAAAAATAGAAACATTTTAGATATTGAGTAATAGAATGTATTTTCCTTATTATTTAATAAAAAAATAAATAAAGAAAAATAATAAAAATATAATAATAGAAAGCAAAAATTAGTCTGATATTTAAAACATAATCAAACCACATGATATCATGTATGCAAATATGATTTAATGTAAACACAATAAATGAATAACTATAAGATATTTTCTTCTAAATACCGTGTATTCAATAATACTTTTATACTTTTAACTCGACATTAAAACAAGAAAAATCTAAGTGGTTAATTTCCTCAATGTGAGGAGATACAAACTCATTACAAGAATAGACAGATCCAAGAATTTTAACATTATTAATGATGAAAAATTAAGATCATGATGTGATTTTTTTTCACATTAAAAGATAACAACACCCCTGTATCCAATAAAATAAAAACCCTAAGATTATTGTTAATTTACATTAATGATTCCTATTCAAAACCACACAACTTAGAAAAATTCATTATTCATTTGTTTTAGTTTATTATTTACGCCCAAATTTTTAATCCATTAAAATTTATTTTCCTACTTTATATAAATGAGAATTAGTCTTTTAAGAAATCACATAATATTTTAGAAATAAAATTGAAGTAAATCTATTTCCCTACCTTATTTCATTACATCAATGTCTTCCTAAAATAATTTTAGGTCAAACGTTTTTGGTAAAAATATCATTTGTCTACCTTATGATTTATGCAAATTAATTTAGTTTTCTTGATTTGATCTCTACTGTAAACATTTGGTAAATTTTCCTCCCAAACGAAAATTCCAAAATTCACAACCAAAAATTTCAACGTTGTTTAATAAACTCATCACAAAATTAAATAAACGTTGGAGAACATAAATGATGCTTTACAATGATCATTAGATGGAGAAGCCATTGAAGTTCTAAGGGAACATACAAGTCCGATGGGATCTAAGGGCTCGTATGTTATTTGATGAACAACTCGTATTTATATCGTGTTGAACATATCCGTGAATTAACTGAGCTTTGATCTCAGGAAAATTTAATAAATATGCGGAAATTGGGATTTTAAGTCAAATATGTAAATAATATTTTTAGAATTTTTGTTTTTGTGATTCATTATAAAATTGTACAGAAATTTTTGGATAATAATCACATTTAAATAAATTTTGTTCAAAACAAAAAATATTTAATAAAATTTTATAAAGTGATTTTAAAACTTTATCCAATATGTGTTTTTTGAAAAAAAAAATATTATGCCCACTAAAAGTGAGAGAGAAAATATAAGTTGAATGTTGAGATATGATGGGATCCAATGGTTAGGATTTCCCTTGATGAATCATTGGAATTTACATTGGATTATAAATTTTTCTGTCCATTAATCCCTTGCTTTGACCCGACATGATTTCAAATAGTGAAGTGGACCTTCACATGCATTTAGATAATCTTTAAGAAGTTTAATAAAATTTTAGATAAAATTATTTTTGAACTTTATATTATACACCAAAATTATTCAAATCAGGATGTTTGAAAATGAGGGTTTAATTTTCTAAATTAAATTCAAAGGTGAAATATTATTTAAACCTCCAATGAAAAATCATATTGGATGAAAAGTAGTGAGGATTTTAACCTTTAAGATTTACCTGATATCATCTAAATATTCATGTGCTTTTAAGGTGGGTATTTTGGTTTATAAAAATTTACATTTATCTCAGTAAGATTATGATTCTATATAAATGTGTGTTATAGTATTATGATTCTATATATAATATGTATGTATATTGTGTTAAAAGAAAGGTAAATATATTTAAATTGTGTGTTTATCATAATTATGTTTTAATTATTGTATAGAATTTTTTAGGTAATAATCAATTCAAATAAACTTTCACCTGTTTCGAACCAACCACACTAATCTTGACAAAGTTCATTTAAATGTGATTATTATCAAAAGAATTCTTACAATTTTTAGATAGATCGCAGAAGTCAAAATTCTAAACATATTTAATTAGTTTTATGAGAACCCTTTTATTATAGTGTATCTTTTGATCATATATTTCCTTTTTTATGGGTGTTTTTCTGCTTTTATGGGAATCATTAGTACTATGATTATTAATGATAGTTATTAGTGTTAATAACTTAGAATAAATGGTCATTTCTTAAATTAATGTTAAACATATATGTATATATTAATTTGTGTTTCATAACATTATTATATAATGAAACAAGCATATAATAATAGGCATATTAGTATACATATCTATTGATATGTAACATTAGTTAATATAGTTTAATATCTCCCATTATTGTTGAAGTTCCTTAATTTTATTCAAAAATTATCCCTTTCATGTGATTTGAATGTAGTCATTCATTATATCACTTTTATGTTCTAATGATTTAAATAGGGTGTGAGTCTCATTAGAGAATTTAAAAAATTTAGGTAGAGGTCAAATGTAATGGGTAAATTAGCATGGAGTAGATGAGTTTTAAGAGAAAGGAAAAGACTAGAATTAACAGGATAAGGATCCCAGTGAAAGAGTATGTTCATAAATAACCCGATTTAAAGAGGTAAAATTATTCTACAATATTTGGCTCCTACTAGGGATGGTGCCTCCATGTGAGCTAGAAATGATTGCGATCTGTGTGCTTTCAAACATTAGGCATAAAGTCTATATGTATTTGAAAATCAAGGATTAAAACTTTTTTTTTAAATGCATTAACCATATAGAGTATTAGTAGATACTTATGAATAATGAAACATTAATGAATCTCTACCAACAACTAGGAAAATGTGTCACAAATATGTTCTTCATAATTTTTTAACTATAATATTCATAAGCATGCAGGAGAAATCACTTCTTACAGGAACCCAAGATTAATAGTGCATGTCATGAGTGGTGGATCCCATCGCTTATTGTAACAAATTGTTATGCATCATTTGATCAACTTTATCACCATATTTAGATCCATTAGGAAAGTCAATTTTGTTGATCACCATGAAATTTTTAGTTGTTGATCTCCTTTAATATCATGCATTGAATTCATTGTGTGGAAAAATTAGTATTATGCCATGTGTATGTTGAAACACTATATTTGATAAAAACCATTTATTTGATAGTGAATATCACCCATATGATTCAATTTTTGAAAATGCAACAAGATGATGGAGCTTAGTGAAAAGAAGTCGCCTTCACTAAGTGGGCCCATGGGCTATTTTTGGCACAAAGTCTATTTTTAGACTATGTCTATTTTTAGACATATGGATCATGGTCTATGAGTTGCAGGATGTTATTTATGGATGATTGGTCAAGTTGGTAAAAATAGATGGACCTCTATTTTTAGACATTGGTCGGTTTCTATTTTTAGACTGCCGGGCTAAAAATAGAACAGTCAAATATTATTAACCCTTAATAATATTTAGACTATAAACATTATCTTATCCTCTTGGAGCACTTCAGTTTGATGCTTGGATGTGGCACATGCAGCTGACAGAAGTAAATACGCTTTTCCTAAGGGTTAGTTGAGCTATTGCATGGTTGACTTCAGTTAGAACTCATGTTGCAGAGTTTGGTGGAGTTGATGAGACAGTTGGTGGAGTTGTGTTCGGTTTAACTTAGTTGAACTAGTTGTATTTAGTCTAACTGACAAATACACTAGTGATGAGTGGTGTGAATTAATTACTAATTAATTCACTAATTATTAACTCATAAATCAACTAAAGAATACATCAGTTAACTGCAATGCATGGACAGTTCAGTGGAGACCAGTGTTAGAGGTGGGTGAAAGGGTGAGTGTGGCTATCAGTTGTGATTATACTTGTGCATGAGATTTGCACATTTGATGAGATTTCAATGAAAGTTAGCGATACAAACTGGGGATTCGAACTTGGGTCTAAACAAATTCACATCTTGATTTCTTGTGATGAAAGCTAAACCAGACTTGGAGAGATTTGAACTGTGACTTATTTCATCTGTGCTAGTTTTGTGTGTAGCATTGAGATAGTGCTGAGAGCTGTGAGAGCTTTGTGCTATGTATTGTTACATGTTCTCTATCATTATAATATACAGATACTTGGGGGTTTTCAGCTATTAGCTTTCCCCATTACATACTGTGTTGATATATGTGCTTGATTATGTTTTAATGTGCGCATGCGACTGCTTCTATTTCTGCAAATTGATGATCAATTGTAGAAGAGGTTATGTATTATGCATGAAGCTTAACTAGTGTGTAATCAGGACAATCTCGGTGAATAATTCAACTATTATTCAAATTTCTACAAATTAGGAAAGACAATTTTGTTGATCGCCATGAAATTTTTAGTTGTTGATCTCCTTTAATATCATGCATTGAATTCATTGTGTGGAAAAATTAGTATTATGCCATGTGTATGTTGAAACACTATATTTGATAAAAACCATTTATTTGATAGTGAATATCACCCATATGATTCAAAAACCACTCAACTTTAACATATTTCATTTTTGCATGACTTCACTCATTATTTAAAATGTGAGGCACAAAAAGATGAACATTAATACCATCTTATTTTGATGTTTGTAGGTAGATGCATAATTTTCATGGTTATAAAACAAATAAAATGTTCTTATGATTCAAAGCCATTTATTTGTTATTAGGGAGGAAAAAGGAAAGCTTCTAATGCAGAAAGAAACAAACCCTAATTTATAAAAAATGAAAAGAAAATTGTAATGTCTTAATGTCCAATTTAATCAATAACAAGAATGACATAGTGATTGATTACATAAGATCTAAGTATAAAATTCTTGATGAGCCTAGTTTTATAATATATTATAAGACACTCTATTCTACTTTAGTGAGTAGGGTCATTACTGAAGATAATCGACATTAATGATTGAGTCTCATAGTTTAATTCCAACTATTTATAATCATGGCTCAATTTTTTTATGGTGGAAATTCATTTAGCATTAGCAAGTTTACTATGTAAGGTAGGATTACTTGTGAGAGAGACATTTAAGGATTGAGATAGAAAGGAAAAGATTCATATGAGTACCCTATTTTCCTTCTCGATGTTGCTACACTACTAAAGAGAATCAATGGAATATGTTTTAGTCACCTTGACACCACAAGCTTTGTTCCACTGCCAACGGGCATCCATAGCCCTGACAGAGATACCTAGATTCCCTTTTAGGATAATTTGAATATACATTAGCATAAATTGTTAAACAAATATGTTTATGCACAAGGTTTTACCCTAATACCATAGATATTTATCTACATCTAGTAAGCATATATAGCCCTGATAAATATGTTTGTAAACCATGTTTATATGTGAAGATACAAAAATAATTAAATTATATTAATTCAATATGTTTATGCACTAGGTTTTACCCTAATGCCATAGACCTTTCTCCACTACTAGTGAGCGTATATAGCCCCAGTGTAGATGTTTGTATCTCCTGAATATATGTGTGTTATCTTCCTTATTATAGCATAGAGGGATGATGTATGATAGTGAAAGTGAGATTGTGTACTCATGTCATCAATATTTCTCATTAAGTATGTTAATATCTCACAGTTTCAACTCTTCGCAATATGGGGATGCAAAAATATGACCCAATTGAATTCGATTTGCTAGAATTAAGTATCTAAGCCTATTTTAGAATATGGTTACCAAAATAAAATATCCTTTCAACCTGTTGGAAAGAACATAATCTCTCTAGTGAGATTTCTCAAAACTCATTAAGGTGATGTATACTAGGTATGGTTCATCAATAAGTTAATCACTCTTGTTAGGATCATTTAAGGTATTTTAGACACAAGGGATCCATATTTATTCATTCTAACTTCTAAATCCATAGAGTATCAAATTATAAAAAGTTAATTTATTTACAATCTACATAATTTTGTTATTTCAATAGAAAAGAATAATCAAAGAAATTAAAAATCCAATGAAACTAGGTTAGTGACTTACTCACTTCATACCTATTACCTATGTTCTTCATGATTATCTAGAATAATGATACATGAAACTATTGAAATAAATAAGGAAAAATCTTGTTTACTAGGCCTTCAAGAAATATGTTAATATCTAATTGATAATATGAAGAAATTTTCTAAAAAAAAATCTCATCCATTCCTCCATAGTCATAGTACTTTATATGATTGGTTGATAAGACATTTCTAAAAGAAATATATATGTAGCACATTCATGATTTAATTATCTCTCCCAACTATCTAAAATCATACCAAGGTTAGTCATATGAGAACTCAAATCCTTGTGACATTCTTACATATTACAACTTGTAGATAAATTTGTAATAGAATCATGCTTAAGAGGTAAGAAAAATATCTTTGGTTGATGATCGATGTGTAGAATATGAAAGATAGATACATTTTCAAAAGGAATTTTAGGACAACTTCCAAGAGTATTAACTTAAACTATTCCTTTCAAATTTTCCAGGAGTTGATTTATCATATAAATTGGCATTCGTCCTTCTTCAACATTACTTTTAAAATTTTTGTTTTTGTATGCATGCATAATTTGTATGGTGTTATCAAATAGCTAATATGTAAATGGTGAAGAAATAATGAGCAAGTTGTTTGATATAGATTTATGAGATAAATCACTTACAGTTCCATCTATTAGAATAGTTTGAAAATATTTATTATTTGTGATAATGTCTTTATCAACATCTTTAAATTTCTTATCCAAAATATTTGACAAAGTATACAATTTTCAATTTCTAGTTTTATAAAGGGATTGTTATATATTTTGAAGGAATATGAACAAGATTCACTCACGAGTGTTTTATACTGTTTATGTGATTTCTTATCACAAATCTATTAATAATATTATACATATTGATTTCCTTGCAGATTATGATTGTCATAAATTAAGGAAAAATCCGAATTGTTGAATTCATCATTCTCTATATAACTATCATAGATAGGCTCCTTATTAGGAAAATGGAAGTGTGTTATGTCAGTTACATGCTCGTTTTAATTATTCTTATTAGTATCAAAGGGATCATACTTCCATAATGATTGTAAAATTAAATTTGTAAATGAATTATCACCCATTTCAGGATTACAATAAGGAATTAATTGTCCATCTTCATATTCATCATTTATTGGTGGTTTAGAATAATAAATGTGATGATTAAATGAAACAAATTTAGAGTTATTAAATACATCATCACATACTATTTGTTTTGTAGAAAATGAATGAAAGGCTTAACAACTTGTTTGAAAATATTCCTCACCGTTTGATTGTTGGTGCACATTACCATGAATGCCTAACATTTATTATTCCTTATCAAGCATCACAGATGTAATTTCTTCTTCAAACTCACCTTCTTTAAAAAATTAACTACTACTATGATCAAGAAAATGGAAAAGAGATAACCAAATTCAACATTATTCATTAGATTGTGAGATTCTTCCATATATAGAATTACTTATTGGTATTCTATTAGAATAGAAGGATTTTCTTGGTAATCAAATTTAGTTATTTCCATGCCAATTTCAGACTCTATGTCACCTCATAATGTTTACATTTTTGAAACACTAGATAAAAATTATTCGCATGTTCATTCAAATCGCAAAAATCTTCAAGGATTTTCTTAGTATGGTACATGTTCCTAAAATAAGCTTTAAAGACAAAATTAAAATATCTTAAGGAAGATATGTTGGTGGGAGGAAGCTTCTTATACCACTGTTGGAAATCACACTCTGGGGAGAACATGAAAAAATTCATAAGAAGAAATGGATGAGATGAGAGAGCTATCACTCCTAGATACTATCTTATATATTGAATTATCTCTCTAGGAAGGGGTTTAGTAAATATATATGAAAATTCTATTTAGTAGCAATGTATTCAAACTTAACAGTATAATGAGCTAGATGTTTTCTAAGGAAACGATATTTGATGGGATTATGTTTTGTCTTATAATACATAATAGGGTCCTCTGATATAATAGTTTAATCATTATTTACGTTGATATACTTTAGAGTATGCTTCATCAAGAGGACCTAATTATTTCATGTTGTTTTTGCATTATAATATGGTCTATTTGTGGATAGAGATATTGAGGTATACAAATTTCTCAACCATGATATCAAATAATGTCCAAAGAAGAATACTCCACCACTAGTGATTTTCTTGTCATCAACACTTCCTGCCTAATATAAATCTATGTGTGTTGTTAAGGTAGTACGTTTTTATTATTAAGTAATATAATCCAAAGTCCACTGTATTAATCTTTTAACAATTTATTTAGTTATTACTCCATAGCATTTACCGAACGCTCATATTTACTTGTTTGTTCATTTCCTGCTAGTCTGAACCCTTGAATCTTGATTTCCAAACATTTATTTTTTGGATGATAATTTTGAACACACCAAGATGTAATCTTTAGAAGTGTGAGTTCTACCCCTTCCTTGTCTTGTTATTTCTTTCAACAACGCCATTTTTCTAAGAAGTCCTTACTAAGTTGCATTGGATATTCAAAACAAAAATGACCCATCCTTCTATGACATAACCAAATTTCTTCCAATGTATTCATGCAACATTATTATTTAACTTCATCAAGGATATATACATTTATTGAGGTATTATTTTCATTTTACACCCCTCATCTTGATCCTTATCTCCTTATTTCACATGCTTTAGAATGAAATCTGAGAACATATATTTGTTCACAAATTTGAATAACACTCGAAATATTTTTCTTTATACCATAAACATATAGAACATTCTAAGCATTAGTGTTTCCATTATTAAGGTGGATTGTTACCTTTCCAATTATCCACTATGATATATTATCTCTAAGAGTGACACTGCCTCCTTAGACTCCAATTAGAGAGTGAAATTTTCTCTTATCTCCTTCCATATGTTGTGAAAACCCACTATCAACACACCACTAACTTTATTTGTTTTCAACATATATATATATATATATAGTCCACATTCTTCTTGTTTTTCTTGCTTCTGTTTCCATACTTTTGTTGTTCTTGATTTTTTTTTCTTGAGATGCCTTATTGAGACTCTTCCATAATCATATGATTTGTGTCCAAAGTTATTTCACTTGTAGATTTCAGTATGGTCCAATAAGGGAGAATGCGAGTTGTATATTCTAACACAATCTCCATAAAAACATCTAACGTTGTTTCTTACATACTTGTTAATTGAAATCTTATGAGATATTCTATTTCTATTTATCCTACAATCTATTACCTTATTACCAAAGTTATTAGAAGCAAAGAAATATACATAAAATAAATGTCGATACATGGATATGAAAGGCCTTCTTATAGAAATAATTCTTCTAAACCCATTCTAATTGTCTTTTGCGAGAAAACTTAGATTTATGTTAATTTTTTACTTCATTTGTGGCGCTACTTTTATTGATGATAATCTAATGTTTATGTTGGTCCTTTACTTCTTTCTTGATGCTTCTTTCATTGTTGATAGATTTTTTTAGCACATTAGAATAGCTATTAGGTTCTTCATTTCATTCCCTTTCTAATGTATTTGTGCTTGATTCTCCTATGATGTTATAATGATTTTATTTATAGCCAAGGTTTGTTTTGATAAAATGGGACTTTTGGCAGTTGAGAATGTTATCTAATTTCTTAGTCCCTTTTAAAAAATTAAATTATTATTTGAATGATAATTTTGTTTTTATAGATAATTTCTCAAGGAAACAACCTCTACTTCTAGCTTCTCATAGTTTCTTTCCTTTTATTTTAGTTTACTTATTAATATTTCTTCTATTCTCTTAGCCTCTTCTAGTTCTTCTCTAGGATGATAACTTTTTCTTCATCAAAGTCGTGATATTTATTTTAAAACTTTTACAATAGTACGTTTTTTTTTTATCCTTTCTTCTAAGTCTTTATATTTCTTCTAATGCACAAAAAAGATATCACTGAAAGCCTAACTCCCCTTCGTGATCTTATTCCTTTGAATATGACATATATTCATCAACATTTTGAGCCTTTGTGGACATGAGTATCAATTTTTTTTTCCTCATCAGATATATTTCCATCACTCTCTTATGTTGAGGTACTATGTTATTTGAAATAAAATATTTTATTCTTAAGAGATCTTCTCTTTTTATGTTTATAAGAATTACTTCTATATTTATGTTCTTTCTTTTTATCACTTTCCTCCAATTTTGCATATGAATAATTAGAAGAAAAACGACATATTCTATCACAATTAAAACATTTGAATGGTACATTATCTTTATATTTTATAGATCCTCTTTTCAACTTTCTCAAAAAATGATATTCTTTAGCATCTGAGTCATGGTTGGAATAATCATGAGATTGATCTCCTTTTGTTGTCATTGATTTTTTTAAGGTTTCTTCATTTAATCCTAAATTTTATTTTCCTATCCTCATTATATATATATATATATATATTAAGGATTACATGTAGTTCATCCATCTTCATATATTATAAATATTTCATTTCTTCAATGTTTGAGACCATTTCATTAAATCTCAATTGAAGAGATCTCAACACTTTTTGAAAAATTATTGATTCATCAATATCTTCATCAAATCCTTTATTAGTATTCACAACTTCATCTACATGAATAATAAGCCTACAATATATTTTTTTGGATTCATATTTAAACTCTCCAAAAACATTATATGGGTTTGAAGCTTTTCCATCTTTACCTTTTCATCTAATTCATAGCTACTTTCAAACTTGTTCCAAATATCTTTAGCAGACTCACACTACATTGCTTTAAGCAACTCTAATTCTAAAAGGCCACTTAAAATTTCATTCATTACTTCTACATTATTTACAGATCACCTTTTACAATTTATATATGTTGTAAGAGATGTTTTTGGAATTTTATTGTTACAAAATAGGACAATACTGATAGGTGGGGTGAATCAGTACTATAATAATTTTAAAACTTTCTTTCACAAGTGAAGAATACTAGGACACCAATGAACGCTTCAGAAACCATTCATAGGCATCACAAGAATCAATAAAGGAAGAAAAAATTAAACACATTTGTTCTTCTAAATTATCTTTAATTACTTTCACAAAAGTAAGCTTCAACTCGTTGTTACAAAGTTTTCTAGCTCCAACCAGAAGAAAGAAATTACTCCCTAATTTATTAGCTACTACTGAAAAGTGAAACTACCGCTAGTTTATCAGCTACCACTGAAAGGAGGTACAACCCTAAATTTACCATCTATTAGTGAAAGGAGCTCCAATCCCCAACAATTTACTAGAAACTATTGGAGGGAGCTACAACCCCTGATTTTTAAGCTCCAAGTTGATTGGAATCTTTGACTCATCTTTCATTCCATTTTCAAACTTAAATCATGAAGGCCACTCTCTTTCATAAAAAAATCAATTCCTCCTCAATCACATACCACATTCACCAACAAATTTCCTTCATTATCCTTTGATCTTTGACCAACATGTACAACACCAATAGCAATAGCATGAAACTATGAACAACTAGCTTCTTGTAAATATAATTTCGCTTATAAAGAGTTAGGATTGATATTCTTAGATCTAAACACTTTAATTATCTTTATTTCCTTTTTTATGCATGTATTATTATTTTTTCATATGTCCCACTTCTATAAAGTCTTCTAGATGTGTTTAATTAGTCTTCAAACTCTGGTATTTTGTTTTTGTGAGAAAAACTAAGCTAAAATTTTCAAATTTACAATTCTGGAAAATATCAAGGTTTAGTAGTAACTTTCTAAATTTTTCCAATGGCCAAATTTGGCCAAAATGTTAAATAAACTACTAAATGTGTCAATGTCAGTAATACTACTACTAACTTGTTCATTTTGTTCTTTCCAACTTTAGTGCACTAATTTTTATGGTGGAAAATCACTAAATATGGTGCAAAAGAACAAAAATATACACCCTTTTCTCTTCATTGATAAGGGATTTAACCACTGCATCAAACTCTCATACCCTCAGTTTATACACCTGCATAGAACCAAGTGCTAGGTCAACATTTTAGATGCTTGACTCTTATTTCCCCGGTAATAAATAATGAAGTACCGTTATTTTCCCTCGTAGTAAATCCTCCTAGGTGATGTGTCTTGTGAGGACCCACCATGCTTCCACTTTGTGCCTATAATTGGTCCTCTGCTTCAGCTCTATATTCCACCTATGGTCTAACATGTCTTGGCACCTCGTCAAATCGAAGAAAAAAACTTTTCCTCATTTTTTTAATTTCAAGGTTCTTGTACTTCAAGGGAACATGGTGATGTGTCACTATGTGGCCTCACATTGCACACATGTACTAATAGTAAAAGTATTTTTCTTTGCCACCTCAAGTCAACCATGTCCTAGAGCTATCTCCCTCGTTTTTCCAGCTTATGCACCCTCCAAATATTTCAAGCTCTTACTTTTTGGACGATTGTTTTTTCCATTCTATATGCTACCAATGTAAATATGACACATGTCACTCACTCAGTGGTGGCATATTTCACCCAGTTTGGCCCGCAATGCCACCAAAAATGTTGAATCTACATGCGACATGTCACAACCTCGTTGGTTTCATGTCATGTTGATGTCATCATGCCAATATGTCTCCACGTCACATTTTTTCATCCAATTATAGTGAACCAAGTGTCCTCTTCTGATTTATACATGTGGCCAAATGCCATGTTATCGATAAAAGGAGTATCGCATACTGTAGTTTTTCAAAGAATTTATTTGTTATATATTTTGGTGAGGACAAGAAATTTTACTACACTTGATATGTATTTTCAATTCTCCTAGCTCTGTTACCCCATATATAATTAAATTGAGCTCCCTTTATATCTTCTGAGGAAGGACCTTTGGGGTGACATGTCCCATGGGGTACTCCCTCCACCAATCAGTGCTCACCTACATTCACCATCTCACCCTGGGCCGATATCCATGGATTTTTTATATGCACATCTTGGATAATTTTGGGGGAAAGTCTTCCTAGGTGATGTGTCTAATATGGGCCACCTTTCCTCCATCACGCTCTTTGGTCATTGGACCACCTCTCCACTTTTTTGTACTTTGTCAATCCCTTGTTTCACTCCACTTACCACTGTGGTTTTTCATGAACCCCCCTTTTCTAGTGTCATAGCAAAGGGGGAGGAAGTCCTACTTTTAACAAGTATTTTTTATCACTTTATCAACAATTTAGGAAATACATAACATCAGAGACACTGCCCCCCCCCCCCCCCCCCTCCCTTGTCGTTAACCCTTGGGAAGGCATGGACCAATGAAATTTCTCTCATAGGTTAGAGGGGATGTGTGGTGTGAGATCCACCACCTATCTTTCCTATTGTTTAACAGTCAATTCGCTCCACCAATATTAGGCCAAACACCAAATATTCCACCTTATTAGTGAAACACCAAGTTTATCTCTATAATATAGGCTATTGGTTTTCTAAATTTTACTAGCCATATCTTTGATATAAAAGGCCATTTTTAGACTTCCATAAACCATTAGAGATCTCTTTTTGAGATCTATCCATCTTAGTAGTTTCCAAGAGTTGTCGAGATGCTATTTTGTACTAAAAATGGCTCCAAAATCTCTAATCCTTGGCCATGTTTCTTTCAACCACATCTTCCTTTTCCATCAATGAAAAAATGTGTCTAACATTCTTGCCCTTTGGAATTAATGGAAACACCAAAAAAAAAATCATAAAAACAAATTGAACTTCTCTTATTTCTCCCCCTTTGGGCACTACTCCCCCTTTGGTGTATTTCTCCCCTTATGACATCAAGGGCAAAGAAACTAGTGTGGCCCCCCTGTAACCAATATCCCCCTATCTTGCTAATCATGTATACCTAGAAGCTACCTTTTAATTTTTTTTTGCTTCCTATCTTCCCTTCTTCCTCATGAAGAAGATCTAGTGGAGGGAGGTTGAGAGGAAATACTCCCAATATTTTCCTTAGGTACTCAAATTTATATATTGAGAGAGGTTTGGTGAATATCTCAACTACCTACTCTTTTTTAGGTACATACTCCAAGTTGAAAATCTTATTTTCAACTTGTTCTCTAAAGAAGTGATACTTGATTGGAATATGCCTCATTTTTTAATGGAAAATATGGTTGTTGGACATGCTGATGGCACTTGTATTATCACAGATGATTGGTACTAGTTTCGTATATATAAACCACACATCTTGTAAATTATACATCATCCATAATAACTGAGAGCAACAAGAAGCTTTTACTATATATTTTTCTTCAGCAGTAGAGGGATAAATTGAAGCTTTCTTCTTGCTAAACCATGAAATAAGACATGCACCAAGAAAGCAAGCAACACCACTAGTGATTTTTTTTTTCATCTACATCACCATCCTAATCATAATTAGAAAAATTATTTAGTGAAAAATCATTACCTCTGGGGTATCAAAGTCCATAGTCCATGGTGGCTCTAAGATATCTGAGAATCATTTTGGCTTCTAGAAGATGACGATGTCTGGGGCTGCTTGAAATCTTTCAACATATGAACTACTTGCATAATGTCTAGTATAGAGGATATTAAATATAATATGTTAATTGATCTATGTAAAATTATTCTTGCAATTGTCGAATTAAAAAGGAAATTTTGACATCCATCTAATATATTTTAAATTTCTTGAAACTAGCAAAAACCAAAAACATGTGAATTACTTCAATTTGTGCACAACCTTTCTAAACTAACCTTTCTTTGTTTCTCACCACTTCACCATGTTCAATTAATTTGTTCCCAAAGAACCATTTCTTTCCAACAACAATATTGTTTGTTGGTCTTGGAGAAATCTCACATGTCTGATTTTTCTCAATCTAATAAAGCTCTTCATTCATGGCCTTTAACCAATTGTCATATTGGCTAGCCTAAGAAAAATCCTTTGGTTCCATCATAGAGAATAGAGCTACATGCACTTGAGTAGGGGAATTTAATAGTTTTCTTCTTATTTGAATGCCTTAATTGAAGTAACCAACAATTTGGTTAGTTGGGTGGTGTTTTTGCATATACCTTCCAAGATCTTCAGATTGTGGACTGAGGCATTCTTCAATGTATTCATCTAAAAAAGTATCATCATCCTTCTCATCGTTGTTTACTGGATTATTGGAGTTGACATTTATTTTTTTATTGTGTTCAAAATCAATATTATCATCAAATTTAACATTGATACAATAAATTATTCTCATATCTCTTGCTAGTTTCAGAGCATCAAAGAAAAATACCCCCGTCAACTCTTGCATCAAAATTTCCAATATTTTCATCGTTCTTATTGATTTAAAACTTAATTCCAAAAAATTTAAATTCTTGACTATATCCGTTCTTCCATACTAGAGTTCATATGGATTTTTATCATTGTTTCACGTGAAGTGTGTTTTTTTAGAATCACCACTACTATGTGAATGGCTTCATCCCATAAGATTTGCAATATATTTCTTGCTTCCATCATGGATCTAGCCAACTATTGAATTAATATATTGGATCTTGCTACCACATCATTCTATTGTGGACTCTTTGTTATGATAAATTTCCTTTTGATGCCATGTCGCTTGCGAAAATAATCAAACTCTTTTGAAGTAAAATCACCTCCATTATCAAGCCTTATACACTTTATTTTACATTTTTTTTCATTTTAGCCATGACCATAAATTTCCTAAACTACTCAAAGGGCTATAGGTTTTCTCTAAGAAATGCTATGCACATCATTCTGCTGAAATCATCAATGATGAGAACAAAATAAAAATTATACCTATGGGTGGCTGAGTTCTTGAAGAGCCACATAAGTCCATATGTATCTATTACAATGGCCTGGTTGATGGGTTCTCCTTGGAACTGAATGTTACTGAAACTTTTTTTCCCATCTCACAGGGCTTTCAAATCATTTTCTCTAGCTTTGAAACCTTTTTCAAATCTCTGATAGCATTCTGATTTCCCAATTTCATAATCTGATCAAAATTCAGATGTCTTAGCCTTCAATTCCATATCTATCTCTCATCAATATTTGAGAAATATCGCATCTTTGTCTTCTCTTTTAACACATATACATTAATTTCTATTCTAAGAACTTAAATTCATATCTCTCTTATGCCTACATAATTAATTTGACAATTTTTAGCTTTGAACAACACATCATAGCCTTGGTCACACATATAATACACAATGAGGAAAGTATGCTTCAACCCATCAATAAACAACCCATCCTTGGCTTTACCTTTTCCATTAGCTAGGCTGATAATTCCTTTACTCTCAATCTTACCAAGTGAATTATTCCAAAGGTCACATTACCTTTGTTCATTGGTTTCCATGACAAAAACTTACTTTAATCCCTTGACATGTACCTAGAATAGCCAGTGTCAACATACTAGTGGCTTCCTTCATTATGAACATATAAGACCACATTAATTTTCTCTATCTTTTCCTTTTCCTTCCAGATTTTGGATTGTTGATTTGTTTGCTTGAGATTTGGATCATACGTTTTTTTTATAAGCATGTAATCAACTAAAATTTGGCCAAAATTATAATAGAAATAAAAACGAATCAACTTGTTCAAATGAGAAAATAAATTTATGATTCTAATTGTACTCCTCCTTTGTCTCAAAATCTGATCAGAAGACTAATAAATTCTTCCTTGCGACCTAAATTGTCTAAATGACATATTCACCCTACAATTTGTTGCCTTATCTCCATAATTTGTACAAGTAAAACAATAGCCTAGAAATATGTCTCCATACCTAGGAGAAAATTTATTTTTGAAGATTTGATTTACCTCTCGATTATTGTCAAAATTTTATTGAATTGATTTTCTTCTTCTATCTTGCAACAACTGATTTGTATTAGGATGAAAATTGAGCTATGTGCTCCCTTTATATGTTAATTTTTTTGTTGGATATTCTTTAGCTCTACGTTCTTTGCAATTTTTAATGCTTACAAAAAATGTATTGCTTTCTTTCACTTTAGATCTGTTTTTTAGCTTGAATCAGCCTCAAATCCAACACCTAATATATTATTTGAGAGTCTTTGAGATTCAATAAGTTCATTCAAACTTTCATTCCATTTTCAAAATTTCTCATTAAAGCTCTCTTTTCCAATCTCTTTCCTCAGAAAGCCTAATTTGTTCTTCAAGCCTTTCACATGCTTGATTATTATCATTGAGTTGTTGATTTATAGTTTCTTGAATATTATTATCTTTAATTTGTAGGAGCATAAGTTATATAGCTTCATCTTTGTGTTTTATCAACAATTATATTTAAGTTTAATTTTTCTTCCTCAATCTCTTAATTTCTTCAAGAGAATTGACCAACTCTCCTTCTAGGTATACTTTGAGCTCTTCTTCATCAAACTAAACATGTTCTATTTCTAGATTTTCTATGGGCTTGAGAATAAATTATTTTGATCTTTCATGAGAATTATCCTCATCTAAAGGTTGGTTGCATTCACTTTCGAAGGATCTAGAATATTGGGTGTAGAATAATTTCTTTTTAGCCTTATTTATATCCTTTTACACTTTTATAAACTTATATTTAGGGTCATATTCATTTTCTTCCTTTTTGGACACTTGGAAGCATAGTGACCTACTTTACCACAGTTAAATCACTTCAAATATATCTTAATATTTGTACTTTCACAAGCCTCCCTTGAGATTACTTATGAACTTAGCTTCTTCTTAATCTAATTCACAGCATGAATTATTATGTTCTTCCTTGGGCTTCTTATCTTCTTTCAAATTTGACTCTGTGGTTATAGGCTTGCCATTAGAAATTCTCATCTGGTAGGCAGTAAGAGTGCCAACTAGTTGCTCTAAAGTCAGAGTATTTAGGTATGTCATCTCCTCAATGGATTAAACTTTAGGATCAAATATTTTAAGGAGATATATCAACACATTTTGTACTACTACTAGTTCTTTCAGTTCTTCATCAAGACCTCTTATTGTATTCACAACCTCATCAACTCTAAGAAAGTATTTATAAATATCTTCATCACCATACATCTTCAAAGACTTGAATTGCATTCTAAAACCTTAAATTTTAGCGTGATTTACCTTGTTATCACCTTCATATAAGCTACTCATGTTGTCCCATATTTCTTTTGCATTAGTGCAATCCATGACCTTGATTAGTTCTAATTCTAGTAGGCCAACAGTCAGAGCATTCATAGCATTAGCATTGCCTGTAAATTCCATATTTTTATCTCTAGTAATCAGGTCTTAAGGGCTAATTACATCTTCCACTACATCCCATATGTCAACACCAAGAGATTGAATATAGGTTTTCATTTTTACTTTCCAAAACACATAGTTTTTTCCATTGAACTTACGTTCCCTGTTAATGTTTCCTCCTTCCTAGTTTTCCATGGTCCTTGATATTTATTTCATCTATTAAATTTATATAAGGTAACCTTGCACTTTGATACCAATTTTTAGAAACCAGGAAAATACTGATGGGGGGGTGAATCGATATTGTGAAAATTTAGAAACTTTCTTTCACAAGTGAAGAATAATAGGACACCAATAAATACTTCAGCAAACATTCATATAAGTACCACAAGAATCAAAACAAGAAGCACAAATTAAACACATAGATTCTTCTAACTTCTCTTCAATTACCTTCACAAAAGGAATCTTCAACTTGTTGTTACAAAGTTTTCTAGTTCCAAATAGAAGGAAGCAACTACTTCCTAATTTATCACCTACTACTGAAAGGACCAACTACCCCTAGTATATCAACTACCACTAAAAGGAGCTACAACACCTGGTTTATCAGCTACTACTGAAAGGAGATACAATGTCTAAATATTTACCAACAACCACTAGAGGGAGCTACAACCTCTTATTTGCAAAATCCAACTTACTTGACCTCCTTGATTCATCCTTCATTCCGTTTTCAAACTTTAATCATGAAAGCCATTCTCTTTCATAAAAAAAATAAATTCCTCCTAAATCACATACCCCAACAACCACCAAATAACCTTCAAAATCCTATGATATTTTACCAATGCACATAACACAAATAGAAATACCATGAACCTATGAAAAACCACCTTCTTACAAATTCAATTATGCTTATAAAGAATTATGATTGATATTCTTAGATCTAAACACTTTAGTTATCTTTAGTTATTTTCATGCATAAATTATTATTTTTTATTATGTACCACTTCTTTCAAGCCTTCTATATTTTTTCAATTAGTCTTCAAACTCTTATATTTTTATCTGCGAGAAAAATTGTGCTAAATTTTCCAAATTTACAATTCTAAAAAATATTAGGGTTTAGCAGTGACTTTCTAAATTTGGCTAGCTACCAACTATAAAATAAACTGCTAAATATGTCCATGCCACTAATAGTTCTACTGGATTGTTCATGCAATGTCTTACAAATTTAATGCATTTTTTTTTATGGTGGAAAATCACCAAATATGGTGTAAAATGCCAAAACTACCAACCCTTTTATATTTAGTCCCAAGGGCTTTAACCCTCGGATAAAACCTTTGTGCCCTTGGTTTATATTCCTACACAAAACCAAGTGCTAGGCAAACATTTTATCCCCTCAGATATTATTTCTCTAGTTATAAATAATGAAGTGTATTTATTTTCCTGCAGGGTAAATCCTCATGGATGATGTGCCCTGTGAGGACCATCCATGCTTCGACTTGTGTTCTTATGACTGGTCCTCTACTTAATATTTGTATTCCATCGATGATACAATGTATTCATACACCTCATCAAATCGGAGGAAAAACCTTGTTCTCCCTAATTTAATGTTGAGGTTCCTAGACTTCCAGGGTTCAAGGTGATGTGTCCCTATGGACCTTTGCACCTCACACATGGACCAATAGTAAAACTTCCAGGGTTATTTTTCTTTGCCCCCTGCATGCCACCATTTTTTAAAACATCTCCCTCGATGTTTTAGGTTATGCACCTTCCAAATATTTTGGGGTCACTCTTCTAGGATGATGTGTTCCTTCCATCTTGTATGCCACATATACAAGGATTCCATCTGTCACTCACTAAGTGGTTCCATGTGTCACCCATTTTTTGCCCACTTGGCCACCCAAAAATTTTGATTCTTCATGCCACATGTCACAGCCTCTTTGGTTCCATCTCATTCTGACGTCATGAAAATGTCATCAAGCTATTATTTCTCCACGTCGCCTCTATCATACAATGATAATGTGCCAAGTGTCCTCTTCTAATTTATCCATGTAGCTAAATTACATGTCATCATATAGTAGGAGGACTTATTTGTAAACTTCCATGGATATTCCACTAGATAGTCTATCAAAATAGACCAGATAAAAATACAAGATTATACAATATTACATAAATTTATTAGGTTTTTGGATCTGTAGCTTTATTGTAAATACTGCATGAAGGCATCTTAAAATTATTTTGAAAATAGAGAACAAATAAATAAAAATATCACACAAACATTTGGCATAAGATATGCAAAGGGAAACCCTTTTAGGAGAAAAACCAAGCTGTAAGGTGGGGTCACTCCCCTCTCTTTCTCTTAATGGAAATATGAATGTGAGTAGAAATAAGTATGACATGTGGCATGTGGGCTGCTACAGTGCACCAATCCTCTATGTGTTCTCTACCTCCTATCCCTCTTTGTTATTTTTGCTCAACTATGGAACAAATGCACTTGAAATAACGAAACCATTTTTACACCTAGTGGCCTGATTATAACACAACATAATATCCTACTAATGGTTATTTTTTAGATGATCCTTGGTATTGCATCGATGATTTTGGAACTCCCAATACCATCAACTTGAATTATCAACCCGGGGTTCGTAAAAACTTAGAGGTGAAAATTTTGTATGCATAGTAGGTCAAGTTCTACTCATGTCAACCTCAGTCATTGAATCATATCATGGCATGCATAGACCACTACTTCAACTATCTACAAAGATAATTTTTGTGAAGATACAAAAACCTACTTTGATTGCAAGGAAATGAACATTATTCTAGCTGTAGAAATGAAAGTTCGTAAGCCCTGGTATTGCACCAAGAGTGTTGCAACTCCCAAGGGCTACTCATCTTTACTTATCAACCCAGATTTCGTACACACTTAGAGGTGACAATGTTATATTCACAACAGATGGATTCTACTCATGCGACCCTCAACTAGGTCTTTTGATCAATAGTACATATAGATCATTCCTTCTACTTGATTAAAGTGCATCTAGCTAGTGTAATGCAGGAAATTTATTCTATTCTGAGATAAAGATAATTTCTATCAAACTCCTACTTGCAATTGACAGTGAAATAAAATCATAAATAATTAACCTAGATGTAGAAAAAGAAACTATGCTATGGTAAAGCATTCATCTAGTTATCTACTTATTTGCAGTAAAGAAATTATTCTATCATGAAACACTTTGTGAAAGAATAAATAAAATTCTATCTATTATTCATTCAATTTTTAATTTCATGTAAAATTTAATCTAATTCTCAAATGAAATAAAACCTTAATGCCTACTTCGTTTTTGCAGCAAGGAATGAAGGAGCTTTGGAGTGGAATAAGAGTCTCTTATAACCATGAATTCAGAGCTGGGGGTCAAGTTCATCCTATTATAGGCTGAGAAAGAAAAAAGGATTTGAACTCGAGTGAAGAGGTGACCTATATCATTGCTACAGGAATTTTTTACATGATGTCCTGTAATTGCTACATGATGTCCTGTAATTGCTACAAGATGTCCTGAAGTGCTACAGGAAATAGGTCGAAAGCATTTTAAGGATGGAAACGTTTCAAGGAAGGTGGGAAAAGGTAAGATAATGTGTAATTAGGTGAGGGATAGGTGTCCAACACCTCCAACCAAACTCATAATCCTTGGGAGGCATGTTTTTCAATTCTAAGGCTGCTCAGGGTGGTGGTGAAGGTAGCTTCAAAAAATAGCATTTTGTTGGCATATTTTGAGGTTGGAGAGAAGGAGGATGAATGGAATGGAAAGGGTCATTTCCCTATAGCTGTAGGCATCCCTGCAATCACTACACACATTCATGCATTGATTATTGATAAATTATCATTTTAACAAGTGGAAAAGATGAGTTGAATGTAAAAACCATACTTAAGCTATGTTGAAATCTAATCTAACACAAATCCAAATCCTAACTTACAATAAACATATTATGAGAATTATAATCACACTATATACCTTCCCAATAAATCATACACAAACCACTTTTGATATATGGTTGGAGATCCTTCTCCTCAAGCTCCCATGAGAGAGGTGAGGGAGAGAAGCTAAAAGCCAATTTTGATGGATTTTTTATGCTGCTAGAATTTAAATTGACTAAACAATATGTTGAAAAATAAAGAGATAATATAAATACATAAGAGGAACTTAGCCAATTGATTGGGCCCTAACCCAAAATAATCAACCCTCTAAGACTAAATCAGTGATGAAACAAGCAACTTCTCATTATCATTGCATAAAAAGGTCTAGTACATCATATGATAGTAAAAAACAACACTAAATCAGAGCTCAAGAGCTACCTATCTGAATACAAATTTTGAATCCTGATGAGCTCTTGCATACGCATATTTATAAAAATGGGTATCTACCATCATCTCCCTAAAAAGGAGGAATAAGGCCTCCTTGATCTTGAGAAAAGTGGATCTTGGCTCCTCATAACTGTCACTTTTCTTGGTTTCCTTTGCCTTCGATCTACTGGGAGATATCTCAATCTGATCTTGGATGATTGAGAGTTAAGGAGGTGGAAAATCCCCCTACAATATCTCCTTATTGTCTACTCTGAGCCCTTAAATGGAAACTATCTCAAAAATAGTTTTATTTCCTGCAATTAATTCATATTAGGCAACAATTCATGAAAAACAACATACACTCTTCATATTAAGCATAATATGACAAAAACGTTAATAAATGTGAGTGAGAGGTGACTTAATAGTTAAATTATGGAATTTTAACTCATTAAAATATACCTAATGATGGGCCTCATCATCACCCCCCTACTTAAATGGTTGATCGTCCTCTGAACAACTCATTCCTCATTGTTGATCACTTTGAAAGCCTTGGTGGCCTCTCTGACATCCCAAGGCAGCAAAGAGGGAGTGCCTTTTGGTGGGTAGAATCCTTCATTCCTTTCTACCTCATCCCACTCCTTTTGTTCATTTGTTTGATCTCTCCCTTCATGCAGCCCCAATAGCAAAGGTGGGTTGAGCTTCAAGCCGATCCATTGTATCTTCATTCTCTGCGTAGCTTGTTTGTAGAAGGATGCTCTTTCCAATGCATTTCTCATTCTCTTAGGAGAATGATATTTCCTCAACTATATGCTAAGTGGTAAGGTGTTCCATATTCTTTGGAATGCCTACAAAATCTCTTCTCATAGAAACCTAGATATATCATCAAAATAGCTGACCTTATGTCTCAATGTAGCTAGGTGATAGTACACCATCATTTGAGATCAATTGATGATTAATAATGAGCTCCCTGGGGCTCATTATTTCTGATCTGATCTATAGAGGCTCTCTTTCTTCTCTTATCATGACTCTTTTATTCTATGTTGCTCTCCATTCTTCATGTGTTAGCCAGGATGCTAGAGCTATTAATTCCATATCCCCAAACCTGGAATTTGGGTCCCAATTATTCATATCAGCAAAAATCATGTTGTGCATGTAAAATTCATCCATTTGTAGAAATTACTGAATTTTCTATAGATTTGAAATGGTAAGGAGCCATGATGAGCTAAGTTTTTTAATTTTGGATTGTACCCATTGCTCTTTTAGGTACACTACATAGGACTTTGAAGGTTGTCTATACTACACAGTCTCCTTGCAAAGGTTGGCCATGGTGGAAATATGGTTTTCTTTTTCTTGTAGCTCCCCCTACAACCTCATGTTTTATTCTTTTTGTCCTTGCAGTTTCTTTTTCACCATATCTTCTCTAAGCCTTGCATTAATGAACTATTTTCCCATTTATAGGAGCCTTTCTTCCATCAACCCCACATCCCAAACATCCTTTGATTTAGCTATCTGCATCCACCTGTGGGTGCACCCTCTTTCTCTCTCCAACTCATATAGGAGGGGTATTGTAAATTTCTCGGGGATTAGTCTTCCTCCCTAAATGAACTTATTATTGGATCCCAAATTATGTTTTGGGGTAGGTTCCTGAAATACTGTGATTTTTCTTTCAACCATTTGTGAGGAGGCTACTATATTTTGGAGTTGGTGTTCAATTTATATCCCCTCTTGCACCTCTTGTCCTTCCATTTTTGCACTCTTCCCTTCAATTTATGCCCTTTTCTCTTCCAACTAACCATCCTTCTCTTCATGTAGCATCTTATGATTTTCCTATAGCATGCTCTATTTTTCCTGTAGCAAGCTCTTTTTTTCCTATAGAATTCTCTTTTATTCTCTTTGGATGTCAGTGGGTGCTTCTGGTTGCTTTAAGGGTGATGCGTTGGTGGCGTACCTCCTTACATAGGCTATGGGAGCCTTATTTGTTGGCTTTGGAGAGGTGACCTCGTCAATATTTCTGGCCCCACCTCTTCTTTTTTACTTGGGGACCCCTCAATGGTAATTGGAACTTTTATGGGAGTTTGGGGTCTTCATTTTCTTATTCTAGTGTTTTTCCTTGTTTTAAAGTATAGAGGGGTTTTTCTAGGCCTTTTCTTCTTGTATTTCACACGAGTGCCCAAGGTAGCTAAAGTGGAAGCCACCTCATCTTTAGTGTTCCCTAGTGACACTCTAGTATACTGGGTGGATATCTCAGTTTCCATTTGTACAGTAGTCTTTCTAGGACTTAAGGTCTCCTCTTCTAACTTCTCTTCCTCTTCTTCTTCCTATGATTTGGTGTTTCTGGGTTATCTCCTGTAGAACCCACCCCCATATTTTCTTATTTCCCTTGACTAGGTGTAGGGAAGGTGTTTTTTATGGCCTTAGTGTTCAACTTAGTGATAGAAAGGGCCCACAAAAAAATTTCTTATCACTCCAAATCCATACACTGACCCTCTATATCCCTCACACATACCCTTCAATTCCATAATTTTATGACTATTGACTACAAAATTTTAAGAGAAATTGTGGGAAATTATGATGGATAGGTGAGGTGATGGAAACTTACTTCTCGAACTAATGTTTTGAGCTAAAAAATGGAAGCTTCCTAAACTAATTAGGTCTTTGGTTGCACACATATACCTTCCCTGTCCTTTTGTAGCACCCCTCAGCTCTTCCTATAGTATTCACAAACTGCTTGTAATAGTTACAAGACTTCTTGTAGCATCATAGGTACAAGGTTTGAAGCTCCTCGATGGCTTGCAATATTTATCCTCTCTAAAATTGATCTTGGAATGGCCAAATATGTGAGAGTAAGCCCTCTCAAGTACCTTTTATGCTATTTCTAGTAGGCTTAGAGTGTTTTTTTTACGTATCCCTTGCATGAGTTTTCCTCATTTGGACCATTGGTACCACTCAAATATATCATTCTCTTCTCTCTCATAATCAACACCCACTCCTAGAGATCATACTTTAACTGATTTGGAAGCTACATGTTGCATGGGGAATCCACTATTCACTTTTTATTTAACTGGCCGAGGGTGGCCAATTTAACAGGACACCTTCATCTTATTAAATTTTTCCCTCTTCGACATTCATTCATTTATTCACTTATGCATAAGCAGAGGTTGAGAGATTTCCATACCCGAGCCTTACCTCCTTGTCGATTTTTTGCGGGATAATGCATGCTAGAGCTAGAGCTAGAGTGACATCAACTGAGTTTGTATTATTTCTTGAGATTTTTTTGTTTGTCTTCATTCCTTTTGAGGTGTTTTATCTTGATTATTTTGTTGTGTGTGAAAGTTGTGAAAGTACATTGCTGCGTCTTCAAGTGCATGTTTTTTGGCAGAGGATCCTTTTGGAGTGCCATTTCTTCCTTTAGAATCATCTCACAAGTCTTCTTGGTCTCTATGAATGATCAAAACCATCTTCGTGGATTTTTTTGTGCTTACACAGGGATTGCTACAGGAAGTTACTTCTTCCTCTAACAGTCTCTTTCTTTGCATTTTTTGGAGTCTAACTTTGCATGGGTGATGAGGGAGAGTGTGTAGACGTATTATGGTGATGGTAGGATGATGATTGTATGATGAGGAAATGGTGTGGCCTTGGAGAATGGAGTGAAGGAACTCTGTTTTATTCAAAAAATAAATAAAAATAAAGAAATAAAAATATATCAAATAAAATAAAAATAAATAAAAATTAAAAATTAAAATTAAAGTTAAAGTTTGAAGGAAAAAATCCTTGTGCTTGAGATGGAAGAGTGATAAGAAGGTGGTAGGAAATGATGGGAAGACTCTCCCCATTGATGTTTTCACATCTCCATACCATTAGTGGCAATTACTTTTCCTCGATTCACCCTCATGTAGGTCACTATAACGTCTTGTATAAATTATATCATCACAGGAACTTTGTGTAGCACCTCCGAGAGGGAGAAAGTTTTTTACTTTTGAGCTCAAGGATGGTGTGGATGGATGTAGAGGTGAGTTGTGGTCCTAAAGATAGAGTGGATGGGTGGAGGTGTGAAGATAAATGGCATAATTCCCTTGCTTTATGATCATGACATGTGATTGGTCATAACCTTGCAAGATATAGAAAAAGCCAATTTTCATGGTGTCATCATTGTTCTTATCTTTTACTTTTTTCTTTTCTTTTCTTTTGTTTTTTTTCAAGACTAGTGGGCTACCTCATAAGAGTTTTTTAACCCACCAGCCTTCCCTGAGCACCTCAACGAGGTTTTCACTCAGGGATATTTTACTTTTTCTTTTCTCTTTTTTCGCTCCAGGATTTCCTTAGTAAGGTTTTCAATTCTAAATTTGGCCTTGGATGCCTCATGGAGGTTTTCACCCAAGCCTCTTCATTTCTTGTTTTTTTATTTTTTCTAGGAGGATTGTCAACTAGAAGCTATGAGGCTCCCAATCACATTTACTTCCCTATTTATTGTGTTGATGAACTTTGTCTTGGACATGGGCATTTTGTAGACCTCTAGCCTCTAACCATTGACAAGTAGAGGAATCTCCTCCTCATCAATGGTTCTGATCTGAACAACCCCATTATCATGGAATTTATCTATTCCTTATGGGCCTATCTATATTTTCATCAAATTCCCTTTAAAGTCTTTGAACTTGGAGTCATACAGCAAAGTTCAATCTCCTTCCTGTAATAATTTATCCTTGATGTGCCTATGATGCCAAAACTTCCTCTCCAATTGTATGACTTCAGTGTGGAGGAGGGTTTGCATTATGAATTCATCTAAATAATTGAGTTGAAACAAAAAAAAAATTGTGCCCTTATGATATCTAAATCCAATTTATCTCCCACTGTGTGAGTGTTATATTCAAATTCAACAAAAAGAAAATATTTTTCCCAAAAACTAGATCATATGGAGTAAACACAGTAGTTTTCTTCTAGGTGGTATTATAGGACCAAGTTGCCTCCAATAATTATTCTTCCCAATATTTCATGTTTCTTCTCACTACCTTGGCTAGGATATTTTCCAGTGCTTTATTGGTATCCTCTACTTGCCCATTTTCTTGAGGGTGATAGGTGTTAGATCTCCTGTCCTTGAGGTTATGTTGCCTTAGGAGGTTCTCAATCAAGTTTGATGTGAACAAAGCTCCTTGATCATTGAATATCTCTCTTGGATACCAAAATTTGTAGAACACATTTTCTATTAAGAAGTCAACCACCTTTTCTTCTTTTATTTCCTTGACATCGTTTGTCTCAGCTCACTTTTTCAAATAATCAATACATACTATGATGTATTTATTTTTCCCATCTGGTGGATCAATTGGCCCAATCAAGTCCATGCCCAACTTGTCAAATGGATCCACAGCCACCTGAATTTGTAGAGGCATTTCATCCCTGGGTGTATTTTTTCCCATCCTCTAACATTGATCACATCTACTATTATACCTTCTACATCTTTATGGAGAGTAGGCCAATAGTATCCACCTTGCAAGGCGATGAAAGTTGTCCTCTTAGTAGAAAAATGACCCCCACAAGGCCCATCATGACATGCTAATATGATTTCAAAGATTTCATCCTTCTTGAAACATCTCCTTAGAATCTGATCTGGCCCCAGTTCGAAAAATTTTCCACCAAGCCAAGTGAAAGGGATGCTCTTTCTCACAATTATGCTATTCTCCCTGGATGACATATTTGGAGGAAATATCCCAGAAACCAAGTGGTTGGATGTGTCAGAAAATCATGGAGATAGTACTGAGATATAAAATAAGTTCTCATATGGAAGTTGGTCATCAATCATCTCTTCATTATCTGCATGAAAAGTGAGTCTAGAAAAAAAATATGCAACTACATTTTCTTTCCTAGGATTATCAATGATAGTTAAGTCAAATTGTTGCAACAAAAATAACCACCTAATAATTTTAGCATTCACATAATTCTTTCTCATCAAGTATTTAATTATTTCATGGTCATTATGCAAAAACATTTGGTGCCTAATAATATAATTTCTAAAATTATTCAAGGAATTGACAAAAGCTAAAAGCTCCTTCTTAGTGGTAGTGTATTTCAATTCAACCTTAGACCTATTTTTTTCTGATAGAATAAATGGCATAGGGAAACTTAGCATACAATTGTCCCAAATTCCCCCCCACAACTTTATCTAATGCATCAGTATGGATATGGAAGGGCAGAGGCCAGTTGGAACCTAAAATTATAGGCGCAATAGAAGGTTGGGCAGGAGGATATAATACATGTTTCTTTTACAAGGGCTCATTCTTGATGGTCATGTTTCCATCCCTACAATTGATATAAGAATTGGCAGTGGCCAACCAAGGTCCTCTAAGGAGAAGAGGATAACCATTAAACTTGTTTTTGGCTTAAAGTAACTGGATTTCAATGGGATACTCCCAAGAGTCAATTGAGACCATAACATCCTCAAAAAATCCCTCAAGAGCTATTATGGATATATCTTCAAGTTATAGATTTGTAGTGGTATTATTCAACTCTCCTTGAATTTTTAGCTTCAACATGGTTTCTTTGGTCATCACATTGATGGTAGCCACAATATCAATCAATGTATGAGGGAAGATGATACCATCAATGTGTGCATCCACTATTGGACTCCTAGGGTCTAGATAATTTGGGAAAATCACTCTCCCCAGCATAAAATCAGATAATTGACCTACAACATTAATCGTGGGGATGTCTCTCTTCTTTCTCCTCAGATTTTTGAAGCATTTTTATTTGATAAGCTTATTATAGATGGGAACATCCTTAATATCCTAGATAAGGGGTATCTTTACACATATTCTTCAATTATCCTACAATTTCAATCTCTTATGGGGTATGATGGCTAGGATAGATTAATCTCTGAGGAAAAGGAGGTGAATTTACTTAAGGGTTACTCTCTTCCTTTTCCTCTTAAATCACTTCAGGTGGACATGATGGATGGTTATCTGGAAGAAATCTCCCATACCTAAGGTTAATATTATGTATCTCCACTATAGACATGTTATTCCTATTTGTTATTCAATTTTGGATTAGGTTGAGTAGGTATCTGAGGTTTCTTAGGTGGAGCAGGATGTGTGATTGGAGGTTGAGGTTAGGGTGGAGGAAATAAAGCATTAGGTTTATTGAGTTGAGGCCTCCACCCTTGTGATGGGTTGCTCCACTGAGGAGGTTGGGGAGCATATGGCTGAAATTGTTGATTGACAGGCTGAGGATGATATGGAGAGGCATAAGGCCAAGAAGGAGGTGTCATGATTAATGAGTAGAATAATACAAAGGCTACAAGGGTGCATTTTAGTTTGAATTTTAGTATGAATAAGATGCACTTTGCATGCCCTGTTGGTATGGCTGAGGTCCCTGAGGCCTCCTTTTTATTATAAATAAAAGCTTTTGTGGACCACCTTCCACCACTTGGTATATAGCTTTTAGCCCAGGTAAGGAAGGGAATTTATCTTTTGCATGTTTTTCTTCATAGTCTGAGAAAAATTCTTTGAAATTCATTGGGAATTCATTCCTAGGGTGTCTTTTAGTGCATCTAGGGAAAAATATGGCTAGGGCTCTCTCTGCCTCCTCTTTCTTCCTTTTGATCTACATGCTATCCATTTTCAAGGCAACAGTATGCATCATTTCACTCTTGAAATCCTATAACATGTTCCTTATCTCACTTCTTATGGATGAGGTGGAGGAAGGGGCAATGGCCAACCCTTGATTACTTCCACCCTTTTTTTTGGATGCCTTGGAATGGTTTATGAACACGATCTTGATGTCACCATAGTCCAACTGATATTTATCTCCTCGAGATAGCATGTTAAGGGTTTCCAATACTTCTTCCTTGATCCCTCGGAGAAGAAATAACATTGAGTGATACAGGATCAAGGGTGAAGTTGGCCCTCTTGTAATTCAATTGAAACATTTCCTCATAGTCTTCTAAAGATTCATCAGGCCCTAGGGTTACCCTAAATATTTCTTCCTTGGTTTCTTTGGATCTACAATACTATATGTACTTGTTGTTAAAGGAATATTTAATTTGGGCCCAAGTAGTGATGTTTTACCCAAGTAGACCCATGAACCAGTGCAAGGTTTCATCCTTGAGGGTAGAGGGGAACAATTTCAAATTTTTTTCATCTAAGGCATAGTCATATGTCCTACAGAAAACAAATAATTAAAACATGAAAGTGTTGGTGTCCTCAGAAGTTAAGCCATGGAAGTGTGGAAGCACCGAAGGGCTGATTTTTTTCATCTTATTCTCTCCATTGGTTTGTCTTATGGAAAATAATCCTTAGGTTATGTTTTTAGCCATATATTGAACAAGCAAAGTAGGCTCCTCTTGTGGAGCAAGTTCCTCTTCTTCCCCAATAGGTTCCTCAAAGTTTTCAGATTTCTCACCTAGAGGGTATTCTAACTCACACTTACTGAATACAAGTGAAGGTTCATTATGTGGGGATATGGGGGGTTTTGGTAAAAGTTTTACTTGGTTTTACCTACTCCTATAAGGCATGAAAGACAATTTTATTTATTTATTTTTCACCTTTTCAAATTGTATGCAAACAAAATCAGAAAAAAATTCTTAAGCATAAAACACGCATCTACTTAGACACATCCCTCGCAATGGCATCAAAAGTGGCGAGCCTTGGTATTGCACCAAGAGTTCCGCAACTCCCATTGGATACTGAGCTTTACTTATCAACTCAGGGTTCATACAAACTTATAGGTGGCAGTGTTATATGCACAGAAGATGAATTATACTCATGCCACCCTCAACTAGGCCTTTTGATTAGTATTACTTCTAGGCCATTCATTCTACTTGATTAAAGTGAATCTAGATAATGTAATGCATGGAATTGCTTCTAGCCTAAGACAGAGACAATTTCTATCAAACTCCTATGTGCAATTGACAGTGAAAGCAAAGCATAAACAATTAACCTAGTTGCAGAAAAGGAATCTATGCTATGGGAAATCATTAATCCAGTTAACTACTTACTTGCAGTAAAGAAACTATTCTATCATCACACACTTCATGAAAGCATAAAAAAAATTCTATATATTTTTCATTCAATTTTTAGTTGCATGTAAAATTCAATCATTTATGAAATGAAATATAACCCTAATGCCTACTTTGTTTTTGCAGCAAGGAAGGAAGGATATTTTGAGTGGCTTAAGAGTCTCTTATAGCCATGAATTCAAATTTTGTGGTAAAGTGAATTCAATTCTAGGCTAAGAAGGAAAAAATGAGTTGAACTGGAGTGAAGAGGTGACCTACAACGCTGCTACAAGAAGGTTCTACAAAATGTCCTGTAACTGCTACAAGATGTCCTAAAGTGCTACAAGAAACATACCAAGAGGGTTTTAAGGATGGAAAAGGTGCACAAAATGTGGAAAAAGGTGAGATAAGGTGGAAGGTGAGGGGGAGGTGTCTAACACTCTAGCAAAAATCAGCACCTTTGGGAGGATGCTCACGGTGGTGGTCAAGGTAATTTCACAAAATGGGGTTTTGGTGGCAGATTTGGAGGTTGAAATGGAGGATGAATGAGATGGAAAGGTTCATTTCCCTACAGCTATAGAAAACCCTACAATCACTACACACATTAATGCATTGATTATTGGCGAATTATAATGTTAACAAGTTGAAAATATGAGTTGAATGGAAAAAACCTACTTAATCTATGTTGAAATCTAATCTAACACAAATCCAACTCCTAGCTTACAGTAATAATATTATGAGCATGATAATCACACTCTAAATTTATAAGAAATCATAAAAAAACTACTTTTTATCTATGGTTTGAGATTCTTCTCCTCAAGCTCCCATGAGAGAGGTGAGGATGAGAGGCTACAAGCACAGTTTTGATGGATTTTTTATGTTGCTAGAATGTAAATAGAATAAACAAGATGTCGAAACATAAAGAGAGAATATAAATACACAAGAGGCACTTAACCAATGGATTGGGCCCCAACCAAAAATCATCAGCCCTCTAAGACTAAATCAGTGATGGAACAAGAAGCTTCTCATTATCATTGCATAAAATGGTCTAGTACATCATATGAAAATAAAAAATAACACT
Source organism: Pinus albicaulis (assembly GCA_034641835.2). Classification (NCBI taxonomy): domain Eukaryota; kingdom Viridiplantae; phylum Streptophyta; class Pinopsida; order Pinales; family Pinaceae; genus Pinus; species Pinus albicaulis. The sequence goes on along the minus strand of CM076572.1, from coordinate 161,720,332 downwards.
AAATCATATATCAAGAGATACCTAGCTAAATACAAAGTTCGAATCCTAATGAGCTCTTGTATATGCTTATTTATGAAAGGGGCTAGCTACCAAAAACTCCCTAAAAATTAGGAATAATTCCTCCTTGATCTCGAGAAAATTGGAACTTGGCTCCTCACAATTGTCGCTTTGTTTGGCTACCTTTTCCTTCGAGATTTTGAGAGAGATCTAAATGTGATCTTGGTTGATTGAGAGAGCTAAGGAGGTGGAAATTCCTCCTACAATCTCTCTTTATTGTCTAATATGTGCCCTTAGGTGGAAAATATCTCAAAAATATCTTTATTTCATGCAATTAATTCAGATTAGGCAAAAAGACATGAAAAACATCATATTCCCTTCTCATTAAGCATAATATTACAAAAATTTGAATAAATGTGAGAGAGAGGTAACTTAATAGCTGAGGTATGGAATTTTGTCCCCTTAAAATATACCTAATGATGGGCCTCATCAAAAGTGGCATTCATTAGATGTAAAGACTAATTGTAACTATAGGAAGGAAATATACTACATAGTTGTAGAAATGAACCATGCTACTCTACTTGTAGAAAAATAATATCAATACTCTACTTGTAGAATGTAAATCATTAATCTAATTACAAATTTCTTTGAAAGAGGAAATTAAGTCTGTAATAGATAACTAGGAAATCCAAGAGTGTAACTTTTAAGAACTAATTTTAATCTATCTTCATTGAAGAGTTTCCCTTCATTTCATTGTGGAAGATAGTTTTAGAAAGAGGGTATTTTCACACTCCATAATATAATACTCACTGTGATTCAAATGTGAAAATATGCTTCCTAATTCTAATTGTTGTCTTGTACTTGCAGTTGAGGAAGGACAGGTTTAGAGTAGTACTTGGGTCTTGCCAAAGGTGGATTAAAATCCTAGATGTTATTATTGAATACCAAAATAAAAAAATCATGATCTTACACCAAATTTGGCTAATTTTAGCCAGTGTTATAGGACTGCTACATGATGCTACAAGTTACCCTATTTTGCTACAGGATTGCACTATTTTTCTAAAGGATTGGGTTTGAGAGATTTTTTAGGGTGAGGAAGGTGTCCTGAATGTGGAGGAAGGTGTATGAGGGTGTCTAAAGTATGTGTGGGGAATTTTTGCAAAGCTTAGCACCCCTTAGAGGCCCATATTGTACAAAATCTCATGCTCACATTGTCTTATATTGACCCTGAAAAGATGATCTCGATGGAAAATTTTGAGAGCAGTATGAGGTGTCCAGTGATGTTATGTTTACTGTTTGTTTTTGTTTTTGTGTCAGATGGTCCCATATTCAACTTGGTGTAGAGAAGGACATATACACTCATATTAACAAAAGAGAATCAAATTGGGTGTTGGTAGTGAAATAAATTCCCTTGGCCAAAAGGCAACAGTCGAGAAAAATTTCTTGAGGTAGGCATATAAAATCAAATATACATAGGAAAATAGAAAGTGGGGGACCCTCACTTAAATTTCTATCAGGTTTCAGGTGGATCATCATTCATTGAGGCCTAACCAAACACCAGAGATGGGGAGGGGGATTGGTGCGACTGATATGTCGATGCCAACCCCCAAAATATAAAAGTCAACACAGTTGTAACATTGTCCTCCCACATTTACTAAAGTTAACAAATATGTTAGGGAAAAAGGTGATGATAGGCTACTATGATCTAATTCATCTCCCCATGCATAGTTAAGGAAGTGGAAGCGACACAACATTACCAATCTAACCTTCTACAGATGTTATAGAACCCTCGGGAGCCATCCAACCCTTTTAGGTGATCAACCCCTGAGACAACCTATCATTTTACTAACCTAGAGCCTTGTTCTCTCCCATGACATGGGAATGCATGCGACTGGGACCCTCCATTCGCTCCCACAACAAGGCCATGCCTACAACCGGGGATATTTCCAAGTAGTTTTGTGCTAGTAACCCCATATTTTGTGTCACTTTTTCAGGGCTAGGAATCAGGCCACTACCCAGAACTCCCTCAAATTTCCAGAAGTGAAGAGTAACATAGAAACAATGATACAACTACAAATACTTAAATAAGGACTTGAAGGGACCCCTACTATCTATGACATGAATTTCGTCAAACATGTCACAAGTATGCATTCTACAAGTCATAATAAAAAATATGAGCATATGAGTCTCATACTTATCTGAGAATCTCTAAGAAGCATTGATGCCTTATCACATTATATTCATTATCATATATTATGTTGTACATTCATTGTTAATTCATTTATAAATCACAACATGATGATAGAAACACATCATCACTTTCATAAAACATACTCATAATCAACATATAAACAACAAAAATAGTAAGAATACAATAGCCATAAATGAACCATATGATCCAGTACATCTGTGCATTATGTAATATTCCCAATTTTCCATCAGTTAATTGGAATATTAGAGTTCTTACTTTTCTTACTTAGTTAAGTAAATAAAAGGGTGGAGGGACCCATAAACCCCATGGATGAATAAAATCCAATTTTTTTGTGTGAATGTGGGTTATTATATAGTAGATCAGCATCATGGAGTAATGGAGTAGTTCATTAATGAAGGAAGAGTGGAGATTATGGAGAATAATGATGAAGATGATGGAGATAATGGAAGAATAAAAGTAATATCATAGAGCATTAATGATGAAATGATGGAGGAAGTGGTGCATTAAATGCACACATGATGGAGGAGTGGAAATTAAATGCAAAGATCATGGAGATCATGGAGAGACATCGTAGTCCTCATGGAGACTAGTGGCCACATGCGCAATGCAGTTATGAGGTGGGCCAAGGCTAGGGAAAGCTTACAACCATATAGGGAAGATGAGGGCAGAAATAAAATCAGTCTAGAATTTGATATTGTATTTCCATTTGACATTCTTTGCATGCTTCAGTTGTTTATCTAAGTCTGTAGTGTTGTTTAGCAAACAGGTGTTCCTAAGTGGGAATCCCACCCTTACCCACGGGGGACTTCAAGTGCCTACTGTTGGAAGGTTAATTTTAGCAGCTATTCATCATCCAGCATTGGTTCCACATTCAACCCCTCTCTTTTTCATATACATCTTTAGGAATTACGCATTCATGTCTTAGGGTTTGAGAGGAGGAAGGTAGTTTCTAGAATTTCATCTACGAACCGGTGGAGGATTCATGATTTCACCTTGAGCTTCCATTTCAGTATTCCATAATTATAATTTTGATATCTAGCATCAAGACATCATATTACACCTCCATGCAGCAGCAATTCCTGAAGGAATTGTGCAGTCCAGCTAGACATTTCTAAGGGAGGAAGGAAGTTCCAAGTATTTCAACTTGGAATCCCATGAGGGGTTTTTCCCTCTCTTTGGAGAGATCATATACATGATTTGTGAGAATTATTTCATCATCCAGTAGTAGGCTACAGATCTAGCCTCCTTGATAGCCCAGTCTAGTCCAACAGTTGTGTAGTTTGCAGCTGCAACTTGAGCAAAGAAAGGAGGAGCTAGATCTCAAACTTCTAGCTTGGAGATCAGGAGAAGGGATCAACCCTTAATTTATTGAGCTGATTGGGTGCTATTTCAGCTAATATATCATTATTTCAGCCCCATATCAGTGGTTTTCTCCAGGGAGTGTGTAACTCAGCCAACAGGGGTGCAGTGTGCCACCCAAAAAGGGCCGAAATTCCAAAATTAAAATCTGGCCAAACCATTTCTAGGTTTTTTGGGGTTTTGTGAGTAGATTCTATGGTTAAAATCCTAGATATTTCTTAGTACCCCAACATCCTCCCACACATGGTTCTTCTTCATAGTAGCAATAGTTTCCAATAGCAGCAACAGTAGCAGCACAACATTTCCAGTGCTACTTTCCTTTAGTGTATTTCAAGCATCTTATGGCTTGAGTGTATTCCTTTTGGAGCACTGTGTACTTACCTTTATTTTTATCCTTAATGATATGGTTCAGCTATTTTTTTCTCATATGTATGATTTTTTGATGTATTCCAGCATTTTTCTAGTTCTACATGTTTAATTCTTATTTGACCATAGTTGGAACTGTGCATATGTTCCATATTCCTGTCTTTTCCATTTTGGAATATTACATTGGTATCAGATCATGATATTTGGCTCAATTTGTGGGCACTTCATGACATCAAAAGAATAAGAAGAAGCAGAAAAAGAAGAAGTCTTCAATGGCGAAAGGATTAAGTTTTGCCACACTTCTCTTTGGATCTATGCAGGCTCTCTCCGCAGAGATTAAAGAAATGAGAAGGGGAAGGAAAAGAGAAACCTCAAGAGGGTTTTAGAATGAGGAAGATCCAAGCACTTCCTATCAACAGTAGAAGAAACTGGCAATGCATAGAGCTCCACAACAATCTACTATGTCGACTTTATTTGAAGAGGAAGGTGAATGGCATGGAGATGGAGGAAAATTGGAGAAGGATACTCTAAGTAAATATCTTATAGAGTAAAATTCATAGTCTAGAGCATTCAAGGGGAATACAACTCTCCAACAATTATTACAACTCAAAGAAGAAAGGAGATCCCACAGTAGCAATAGAAGAAAGAGGCACATACAGAATATATTTTTCTTGCCTACATTTGATGGGTCATCCACAAGCATTTGAAATTGGGAGGCCCATTCATGATTCAGGAGATGCATGAGGAAGAAGATGCAGATACCAGCATTGGTATAGTAGAAGAGGAGCAACCACCTCCATTACCAGTAGTTGGAGAAGCCATTGCACTAGTTGGAGGAACTCTTGTAGCTTTAAAAGATGTTCCCAAGTTTCAGTTGATCCAAGGTTTGCAAAAATTTTCATTGCATGTTATTTCAGCACCTCAATTTGAGATTTGTGGGATCATGCCGTTAGGGAAATTTCATAACCAAGGGTTAGAGAACCTTGCTAATTTGGAGCAGCAAACTATCACTGTGCAGAGGACCCTTGACTTGTTCAAGGAGGAGATGTATAGCCATCCTAGTTTTTCATTTTTGAGCTATACACAACACTTTTTGTTGAAGTGTGGAGTTTCAAAGGATGGGATAAGTATATTCCTAATTAGTACAATGTCATTCTATGAGTTTAGCATTATGTATAGCCATGATACAACAGATGCACCATAATGGAGATCAGTAGCACTGTCATTGAGGAGCAATGATGAGTTGGGGGCCCAACTATTATTGGAGAATTCTAATGACCACTTCACTCATGAAGCATTGGATGGACATATGATAGTTTGTAGACATCTTATGATGGATATCATTCTCCATTATCAGGATGAAGCCTTCTTGATGAGCATCTCACAGCTGAAAGAGAAGTTTCTACCTACAAGATTAGGGGAATTTTGAGGTCTAAAATGAGCCTCCTAAGAAAAATGTACAACCAGAATGAATTTTATAAGAATGAATAGGATTCAAGATGATGAAGTCAACCATGGGGGATGATTCACCATTGTTTAAGTAAAAGGGTAAAAAAATAAAAAAATAATAAAATAATAAAAACTACTTTTTTAGCTCGTATTTTCAACTTATCTCCCAATTTTTTTACTCAAATTTAGAACAGGAGTACTCATTGGATGAAAATTTTAATTCCTCATCCAAGGAGTACCCATGTTGCATACTTTCGATGGACCTTGTTATGCGAAAAATGAGAAATACATGAAAAAACTTGATTTCAATCACATTTTTTATGTATTTATCATTTTTCATGTAGTAGGGTCCATCAAAAGTATGTGACATGGGTAGTCCTTGGATTGGGAATTAAATTTTGCATCCAACGAGTACTCCCATTGGAAATTTTAGTAAAAACTTTGGGAGATAAGTTGAAAATATGAGTTGAAAAAGTAGTTTTTTCTTTTTTCCCTCTAAAATTTGATGATGTCATCATTATTTTATTATTTCCACTCTTTTTTTATAATTTCCTTAGGTGGCCCATTTTAGACCTCAAAATTCCCCTAATGCATATTCGGAATCTTATGGATTCTATCGGGTCATCAATGAGAGGTTCTCATGGAGTAATCTCAAGGAGGATGCACTACAACATATCATGGAGTGCAAAGATCATCAGATTGGAGAGGATGGTATTCTCCATTGGTTGGATACCAAGTTGGAGCATGATATGATTCATCGCCCATAGTTAGATGGATGGGTGAGGATGATGAGCAAGTGGTTGGTGATCTACTTGCAGATCTATGACACAGGGAAACAAGAAACATGGTTTTGTTGGCTTCTCTTGGGTGAGTATGGTTACCACCCAACATTTTAGATTGGTATTTTCCATGTCTTGCATAGTACTAAGGTGATGCAGTAGAAGGAGGTATGGCTCCGCTAGTTATTATTGAGAGATTTTGGCGATCACATGACATATCCTATGTCAACGGGTATGCTATTGTTTGGAATATTTCATGGCACTCAGATGATGTGGCAACAGGGAAATTGGTTATGTTGGTCTGATGTGAAATTCTACATGTCAATCAGTATGTTTTTGCTCCGTGGCTTGCATGATGATGATGTGAGGTGTCAGCAATAGTCATTATTGCTTTGGTTACTCTTGGGAGTGTATGGGCTGACTTTCTCCCATACCTTGAATGATGAGGAGGGGGGATGGCAACATGAGGCCTTACTATGTTGGCTTCTGTTATGAGAGTATGGCTACCATACTCGGTATGATGATGGGCTGGTATGGCAGCAAGAATCATTGCTCCAGTGGTTGTTATTGAGAGAGTATGGTTGGACATTTCACATGTCAACCCATATGTCTTTGTTTTCTATTTTGCACAGTGTTGAGATCATGCTTGGAGCAACCAGGGTCAATGATGGGAGCATGGATAGGTACATCCTACTCAATGTAGCATGGGCTGGAGGGATATTTCATGAGTTGGGACTTTCCTTTTGGGGGAGGAACCACTTCACTTCATATGTATCATGCAGAGAAGAGGCTCTGGAACAACAGATGGTTGCCACTTGGAGGTTCATTGATGAGGAGAGGCATATAGCTATACATTTGGAAGCCATTATATATAATCTAGAGAGGCAGTTATGGATTTGGGCATTCATTAAACATTGGATCATATGGGGATACCTTCCATATAAGGATTCCTTTTGGGGGCAGAGGGATTTCTGTAGCATTCACTTTTGCATTTTTTGAGGATAAGCAACATTTTGGTGGGGAGGACTGTAATATTCCCAATTTTCCATCAGTTAATTGGAATATTAGAGTTCTTACTTTTCTTACTTGGTTAAGTAAATAAAAGGGTGGAGGGACCCATAAACCCCATAGATGAATAAAATCCACTTTTTTGTGTGGATGTGGGTTAGTAGATAGTAGATCAGCATCATGGATTAGTGGAGCAATTCATTAATGAAGGAAGAGTGGAGATTATGGAGAATAATGATGAAGATGATGGAGATAATGGAGGAATAAAAGTAAGATCATAGAGCATTAATGATGCAGTGATGGAGGAAGTGGTGCATTAAATGCACACATGATGGAGTGGAAAGTAAATGCAGAGATCATGGAGATCATGGAGAGACAACACAGTCTTCATGGAGACTAGAGGCCACATGTGCAGCGCAGTTATGAGGTGGGCCAAGGCTAGGGAAGGCTCACAACCATTTAAGGAAGATGAGGGAAGGAAACCAAATTAGTCTATAATTTGATATTGTATTTTCGTTTGACATTCTTTGCATGCTTCATCTATTTAGCTAAGTTTGTAGTGTTGTTTAGCACACGGGTGATCCCGAGTGAGAATACTACCTTTACCCACTGGGGACTTTGAGTTCCTACTCTGGGAAGGTTATTTTTAGCATCTATTCATCATCAGGCATTGGTGCTACGTTCAACCCTCTCTTCTGCATATACAACTTCAAGAATTATGCATTCCTGTCTTAGGGTTTAATAGGAGGAAGGTAGTTTCTAGCATTTCAGCTAGGAAACCGGTGGAGGGTTTATCCTTTCACCTTGAACTTCCATTTCATCCTTCCAGGAGCATAATTGTGATATCTTCAATCAAGCCATAATATTACACCTCCATGTAGCAACAATTCCTTCAGGAATTGCGCAGTCCAGCCAGACAGATCTAAGGGAGGAAGGAAGTTACAAGTATTTCATCTTGGAATCCTGTGAGGGGTCTTTCCCTCACTTTGTAGAGATAATTGCATGATATGTGAGAATTATTTCATCATCTAGCATTAGGAAACTCCAACCACCTTGAAAACACATTCTAGTTCAGTAGTTGTGTAGTTTGTAGCTTCAACTTGAGCAGAGAAAGGAGGAGCTAGATCTCAAGCTTCTAGCTGGAAGATCAGGAGAAGGGATCAACCCTTCAGTTAGTGAGTTGAGTGGGTGCTATTGTATCTGACTGATCATTATTTGAGACCCATATCAGCAGTTGTCTCAAGGTATTGCGTAACTCAGCCAACAAGGGTGTAGTGTGCCACCTAAAAAGGGCTGAAAATCCAAAGTTAAAATCTGGACAAACCATTTCTCAGTTTTTCTAGGTTTCTTGAGTAGATTCCATAGTTAAAATATTGGATCTTCTACACAATAGCATCATTTTCCAGCAGCAGTAGTAGTAGCAACACAACATTTCCAGTGCTATTTTTCTTTAGTGTATTTCATCCATCTTGTGGCTTGAGTGAATTCCTTTTGGAGAACTGTGTACTTACCTTGTTTTTTATCCTTAATGATATGTTTTAGCTATTTTCTATCCATATGTATGATGTCTTGATGTATTCCGACATTTTTCCAGTTCTACATGTTTAATTCTTATTTTACCGTAGTTGGAATTATGCATATGTTCTATATTCCTGTCTTTTCCATTTTGGAATATTACACATTAAATACCAAGGAAAGGAACTATTATTAATGAATGCAAAAGCCAACCAGGATTGGGACTTCCATGTTACACCCAACCATATATTGGTTGAACCAAATGTCTCTTTAGCCAATCACCCATGTTCCATATTGCAAGAATTAATGTGTGACTCAAAACCAAAAACCAACTAGGGCTTCTTGAGGCTACACCACCTCATCCTCGTCAATAAAACCAAGATTTAACACAATCCCCATCGAATCACTAGGCCATAAACAAGCACAGATGCCATCATAATTTCTCCACCTACACCATGAGGAATTTTATTGCCTACTAGTCTCTAGGCATTAGTGCAATCCACGATCTGATCCAGGGATCACTAGGCCATAATCGAGACACCATCCTCTAGGCTTTACCATATATCCTTCCATTCACTAACCAATGATTCCTAGGCCTAATCAAGGTCATCCACCTCTAGGCTTTACCGTATATCCCACCATTCATTGATCGAGTATTCTTAGGCCCACTGAGGCACAGAATAGTTGGATTTAACACAACCCACAGTCTGGTTCAGGGGTTACAAGGTCAGTGGCTTTAACACAATCCACAATTTAGTTCAAGGATTACTAAGCTATGTTTTCTTTCATTCATATATCCACACCACTCATTTTTTAATCCATCCAGCAATCCAACTTAACCAAAACATTAGAACCCCATCACACCATGGCTATCCCGAAATGACAAGGAAAGGATGCTGAACATTGTCACACCTGAAAAAACCCATGCCAATGACAAAAAAAGAACCAAGAGCACACATGTATAACCATGCATTCCAAATATAGCAAGGAAATCGCACATGCAAATCAATACTTACAAGTAAAATATTTGTAGTTTCTTGATCATGGTATTCCTTTCTTGATTTTTTCTTCCTCTTTCCCTTCTTTTCCTTTCTTGATCCAATGCTGAAGTGCTCCAAGAAAAATCTAAGCTTCCAAGAGTGTGTGTGAGAGAGAATAGAAACAGAGATCCAAAACTGAACTAACAAAAGGTACCGACTGATCCTTAGAAGTATTTTTATTGATGAGGCCTCTATTTTCTTCATTTTCCCATTATTTTTCTTCATTTTTCTCCTCACATGTAACTTGTTACCTTTCACCTTCGTTTTCTACTAATTTCCATTATTTCTCTTAAACAATTTCCATAAATGTTACTTTCCCTTTCCAAATCCTTTACCAATTTCCTTAGTCATAATAAAAAAAATGAACACCCACACTAGGATATTTTTCCCAACATTCAACTTGGAATAAGTGTCCCATAATCGCGGTTATTATTTTTCCTTTATTATCTTTTATTGCATTTAATTTTCACTAAGGTTGTTACAAAACCCTCCCCCTTGGAGGAACATTGTCCTCGGTGTTCATTGACACCTACAATGAACAAGAATACTGAAAGAAAAACATATTTCCCATGGAGCTTTATAACTTATTTCATTGCAGTATTTACAATGATCAACGTGTTGAGAAGCAAACCAACATGAAAACATAACAACATGCCAACCATAATTACATGAAACCCATAAATTATCACACCCATACCTCTTATTACAGCTTTATAAAACAACGCATGGAAGTATTTACATCCATATACCTATTTACATATTGTTGAGCCCCAAGATTGTGCTTTCTTTCATCTTACTTCACCTCATTTTCCTTTTTCCATTTATATCTCAGGCCCAATTGATCAATGAAATTAGTTAAAATTACTTTTATAATGATTAAACATGGCTAACTTGCTAAGTTTTTTGATTTTGTCATTATAATGCAAACTGGCTACAGAATGCAGACATTCCGTAGCTAACCGGAAATTCTGCAGCTGTCTTCACGTTCAGTCATGTTCCAGGTGTCCTCTCAATAAAAACCACATATGGGTATATTCCATAGCATGTCCACATCATTCGTTTCTTACCATTAAGGAAGAACCGAATTCTGGACGTGGTTTTGGTACGTGGGAACTCATTTAAGGAGGCAGACTTCTAATAGGATTGTCTTAGTCCAGATGTCCTTTTTCTCTTTACGTTGCCATCTTCAGAGTCCTAATGTGATTTTGATAAGGAAAGACAAGGATCCATGTATTGTTGCAAGTTCTGTTATGTAAATTTGTTATAAAAACACTTGGGAAACCGAGAGATAGGCTAGATTTTGCTTAGATTTCATGCTATATTTCTGAAAACGAAGAATACTCTGTTTCAAGTTATTTCTACTTTAATGAAGAGGATAGCATTGCTTTGAACGCGTTGAGTTGATTTGGAGTTAGATTCTGTCTGGTGGTAGAGGGCCCCTACCTCCTGCACGGCTTTACTTTCGTAATTTAGATAAGTATCTTAGTTTTTTTTACGTTTTTGAAGTTTGAGTTCATAGTTAATTTCATTAGCCACTATAGTTATACTTGTTCTAAGAACTCTTCCAAAAGAAGAAACTCTTCCAAAAGATCATGATAATGAATGGGAGTTGGCTATAGTGTTGTAGGATTTAATTGTAATTTCTTTTGGTCACTATCAAAGTTGAACTTATACTAAGAAAACTCTTCCAAAAAATCATTATGATGTCTAAGGCATGACTGTGATACTGAACATTTCAGTTGTTTGTTTGCACTAAGTAGCATAGCTAATATTACTCTTAAAACGCCCTTCCAAAATACCATAATGATGGGTAGGATATAGCTGTGATGTCTTAGCTTTTAAATTGTTTTCAGTCTTTATGTTTGAATTTGCACTGAATTGTACAACCATGATTGTTCTAAGAAGCTCTTCCAAAATACCAATCATGATGGAAAAAACAGGCTGTAGAATCCCATATATTAATGCATCATAACTTAGTTAGGGTAATCCGGAGTCAAATTGCATTCAATTCATGCTCTGTTATTTTGTTTTAAGTTAGATAATGGCTTGTTAGTTCAGCACTGCTTTAGACTAGTGACATCTTAAGTTCAATTTTAGTTTAACTCATTGCATTTTCACTCCACATTTAGTGTCATCCATTGCATATTAGATTATATTAGTTGTTAAACTTAACAATACGGCCTTCATTATTTACAAAACCTCTTCTTGTTCCAAATCTATAATTGATTCATAACCATATGAACAAAAGACAATATCATTTCAAGGCCTGAAGTACTTTTGCAACTTCTTTACCACTTCATAAAAAAAGCCTTTTCTCAAAAGACTAATTCAAAAAGAAATCTATAACTCTTGAGTAAGGTTTAGTAATGTTAAACTAAGTTGCAGAATAGAGTTAGGAACTAGTCTTAGAGTAGAGATCTTATGATGGTACCAATGTTTTCCTCCAAATATGTTTCAAAAAATATTTAATCATGGATAAAATGTTATCTCATTATAAGCTGATTGTTTAATTGTTTAGTTAGGAGAATTTTTATACTTAGCTGACCACTTCTCAAGCTCTCCCAAAATACCTTTGATGAAAGAATTGGACAAGTTAAGTTTATGTTTTGATTCATTTTCTTGAAGTCATTATCAAGCTTGGTATTCTGCTTAGTCATAGTTTAGGTTTGATTATGTTTCATTATTTTCATTTGCATTTGTCATTTGTCATCAACCAATTAGGCTTCACTCTATTTTTAACCAGTAGCTTCTTTCCACTAGCTTTCTAGTCATTTTCCTTGTGAACATAAAAACCATCAAAAGACCAAAAACATCATAAATCATCACAAAAGACCAAAAACATCATAAAAAACTAAACAAAATGCATTAAGAGACAAACACCTAGGCACATACAGTGCACTTCACTTCAGCAGTTTACCAACCCTGGTTGACAATTAAATGAACTCAATTTAGGAGACTAGGTTGAGCCCAAACATTTTGGCGTCATTGCCGGGGAAGTGAAAACTAGGTAACCTTTGTTTCTTAACTCCCAAAAACAATTATATGCGTAGAGAGAGAGATTCAAGGGGTAGATTTATAAGCAACAGAAGCAGAAGTTTGATTCCTAGAACACCACTTGTTTCACCGAGACCAAGAGCTAGTACACCTTCAACTCAGACCCACATTCCATCCATTACTGATCCTGGACTTCTAGAGGACCTAAGATCAGATATTCCATTAGAAATACCTTCCACTTCATCCACTGAATCTGTCTTAGAAGAAAATCCAAGGACTCCTGTTAGGGACACAAACTTTCCTACTACTACAGAGGAACTAACCATGGCAGAAGAAGGAGGAGGAGGAGTCTTTAATGGAGAACACACATTATTTGGAGGGGGTAGAGGTAGAGGTAGAGGAGAAGGAGGTAGAGGTGCAGATGGAGGAAGAGGTAGAAGAGAAATAGGAAGCTCTTTTGGGTTCCCTATAATTGATGAAGAAACCAATACAACCATGAAAAACATTTCACCCTCTGTCCTTCCAAATTTCTATGGACTTAAAACTGAAGATCCTGAAACCTTCCTATTTGAATTTGAAATCCTGTGTAGAACTTATGACTACTTACAAGATGCTCAAAAACTTAATCTATTTCCTTCAACATTGAAAGGAGCAGCATTGAAGTGGTTTATGAGTTTGATCAACAGTTCTATTAGGACATGGAAAGACATGAAACAAGCATTTCTAGAGAGGTATTTGGATTATTGTATGCCGGTCAATCATAAGGAAGAAGTGTTTAAGATGTTACAAAAAGAAGATGAAAACTTGGAAGATTTGTTGGAGAGATTTCATTACAACATCAAAAGAGAAAAAATGGAAAACCTAGATCAAGACACCTTAAAATCTATTTTGTTGAAAACAATTAGGGATGAATGGTTGGATATCCTTAACATGATGGGAAAAGGGGATATATCATAGCTCACATTACCTAAAATATCTGAGTTATGTATCAACCTTTCAAGAGGGAAATCTAAAACTGTAAAAGGTCCAAGAGATCCTGCTCTTGCAAGGGCAAGTAAGTCTGCTTCTGGGACAGTAAGTAGGTCAGAAATAGGACATATGCTTGATGATTTCAAATATGACATCTTAGGGAGTCTTAGTGAACAAATAGACACCCTTAAGATACAAAACAAGCAAAAAGCTGAATCTGATGCCTTGGCAATCTTTTGTCCCAAATGTAGAAAGAAACATGCCTTGAGAGAGTGTCCTTTGGATGTAAAAGTTGTAGAAACCTGTGTCATTTGTTCTGAAAAACATGAGACTAAGAATTGTCCTTCTCTTCCTGGTCTCAAAGCTGTCTTTCAGGAGGAAACTCCTACAGATTCCACAGAGTCTCTCAATTTTGTATCTAGAAGACCTTGGCAGGGACCTCAAACACAAGGATTCCATGATCAAATGTATAATCAACTTCCACCTTGGAATTCTTGGCAGCAACCTTGGCCCCAATTTCAAAATCAATCTCAATCTTGGGCACAAGGAACACAAAGTCCCTATGGAAGATACTCCCCATACTATCAGTATCCACCATCCTATCCACCATATCCACATTTTATCCTCAAAATCCTCAACAAAATTTTCCTCAAAATCTTCAACAAAATTTTCAACAAAATCCTCAACAACATCATCAGAACCAACCACATCAAAATCAACCACTTTCATTACCATTCCCTCAAAAATCAAATCAATTTCCTGCTCAACCCATACCAAACCCTAATAATAAAAATCCTTAGAACACATACATGATAGAAGGCCAACAGTTTCCAACTTATTTAATTACTCCTTTAGACCTTAGTGATGTTCAACTTAGGTCTGGAAGAATACTTGAAAAGAGGAAACCTTCTGTGATCATACAAGAACAAGATAACTCTGAGGAAGACTCTCTACGGGTGAATAAAAGTCTCGAGGAAGACACATCCTTTCAAGACCCAAACACTGAAAAATCAAAGCAAAAGGATCCAATAATTTCAACTCCTGTATTAGAGCAACCATTCACATCTACTTCTATACCTCCCTTTCCATAAAGATTACAAATTGATAGAGGTGTAGAAAAACAAATTATGGTGCCTAATTATGATTTCCTAGATGAGATGAAAAATGTTTGCATTAAAATTCCATTATTACAAGCCATCAGGGAAATTCCAATTTTAGCCAAAACAATAAAGGAGTTGAGCATGAAGAAAACAAAAAAAGGAATAAGAGAAACAAAGAAAATTCAACTGGAAGGAAAAATAGCAGATATTATGATGGGCAAGATTGTTATTCCAAAGTATCTTGACCCCGGAAATCTAGTTGTTAAAATTCACATCAATGGAATTGAAATCCAAAACACACTCATTGATTTAGGAGCAGCAATCAATATCATGAGTAGACAAATCATGGATAAACTGAAACTTCCTAATCTTCTCTTTACACCCACATTATTACAATTAGCAGATAGATCTATGATCAAACCTGATGGGGTAATAGAAGACATTCCAGTGTCCCTAGATTCTTGGGAGTACCCTGTGGATTTCATGATCCTAACTCCTAAGAATAATCTAGGAGGCCATCCTCTTATATTAGGAAGACCTTGGTTGGCTACAGCTGATGCTTTTATTAGTTGTAGATCTGGTGATATGTACATCTCTGATGGTAGTTCAAATAAGAAATTCACTTTATATCCTCCAGCTAGGACAATTACAGATTTAGATGACACTCAATGGATAGAGGATGAAGAAGATTTACAACCTCTCTTCACAATTTCAGAAATTAGTGAAGATAATCAAATTCTGAATACTCTAGAAAACTTTGAATCCTCTCCAGAACACAAACATGAATCATTTCAAGAGGGATCCAATATTGAGTTTTTGTCATCAAGGAAGATGTCTCTTCATTCTATGGATAAATTTGGTAGCTCTACAAGAGAGATCTTTCGAGGAAAAACTTTGAACATAAATAAGAACCTAGAGAAATCTCAAAAAGAAAAGTTAGTCGAAGTATTACAGAGACACTCTTCTGCATATGCATGGGAGTACACTGACATGAAAGGGATAAGCCCCAAGACTTGCACTCATCACATCTATATAGAGGAAAATTGCAAACCAATCAGACAACCTCAAATACGGATGAATCCAAATCTTAGGGAGATTGTTAAAGAAGAATTGCAAAAATTGTTAAATGTCAACTTCATCTATCCCATTTCAGATAGTCAGTGGGTTTCTCCTTTGGTAATTGTGCCAAAGAAAAAGGGTAAATGGAGGGTATGTATTGACTACCGGGAACTAAACAAAACTACTCTTAAAGACCATTTTCCCTTACCTTTCATAGATCAAGTGTTAGGTACATTAGCTGGCAAAAAGTACTTCTCATTCCTAGATGGGTTTAGTGGTTACAACCAAATCCAAGTAGCACTTGAAGATCAAGACAAAACCACATTTACCTATCCTTGGGGTACCTATGCTTACTGAGTATTTCCATTTGGATTATGCAATGCACTTGGAACATTCCAAAGGGCAGTATTAGGAATTTTTTCAGATCTAATACATGATTGTGTAGAGGTATACATGGATGATTTCACAATTTATGGAAACACATTTGAAGAAGCCTTAGCAAACTTGGAAAAAGTTTTAAAGAGATGTCAAGAAGCAAATCTTTCACTTAGTCATGAGAAATGTTTCATGATGTTTACTGAAGGTATTGTTTTGGGGCATCACATTTCAGGGGATGGGATTATAGTTGATGAGTCAAAAGTTGAAGTCATCTCTAACTTATCTATTCCAAGTTGTCAAAAATATGTTAGGAGTTT
This sequence comes from Pinus albicaulis, assembly GCA_034641835.2. Classification (NCBI taxonomy): domain Eukaryota; kingdom Viridiplantae; phylum Streptophyta; class Pinopsida; order Pinales; family Pinaceae; genus Pinus; species Pinus albicaulis. The sequence continues at coordinate 161,703,790 of CM076572.1, read as the reverse complement.
TCTAGGATTTACGGGATATTATCGGAGGTTTATAGAAAACTTCACCAAGATAGCATCTCCACTCTTCAAATTACTTACCAAAGATTGTGAATTCAAATGGAATTCTGATTGCCGATTGTACACGGACACGAAAACCAAAATTTCTGAAGCCTATATATTAAGGGGACCTAGCGGAAGTTGCATTTATATCTCAGCAGATGCTTGATACGGCTCCGGAAGCGAATTGGGACAAAAAGACACGATTCCTTATGCCATCTATTATACCGGTAAAAATTTGACTCTATGAAGTTAATGAAGTTATTATCACTGTGGTAGGGAAAGAGTTTTTAAGAGTTGTTGTTCATGCCATAAACAAATTTAGACACTATATAACAGGCTATGAAACTTTTGTTCACACTGATCATTCTGCAATTAGATACTTAATGAATAAATCCATTAATAATGGCAGAGTTATAAGATGGTTATTGCTCTTACAAGAATTCAACATTACTATTCTAGATAGGCCTGGAAGACAAAACACAGTCGTTGATTTTCTATCTAGACTCCAAAATATCAAAGATGACACTCTAGTTGAAGATCAATTTCCTGATGAATATCTTTTTGCAATTTCTACTCAAACTCCATGGTTTGCTGATATTGCTAATTATTTAGTTACAGGAAAATTTCCTTCAATTATGAATGCAAGGGATAAAAGAAAAATCATTTGTGATAGTGCATAATATTCATGGGTTGCTAATGAGTTGTACAGGGCAGGTCCAGATTTTATCATTAGGAGATGTGTTCGGGAAGATGAGATGCCTGAGATTCTCAAAGCATGTCATGATGAACCTTGTGGCGGACACTTTGCTGATAAGACGACAAATTATAAGGTCCTTAATTTAGGATATGATTGGCCATCCCTTTTTAAAGATGCTAAAGAGTATGTGAAAAGGTGTGACAGTTGCCAAAGGGTAGGAAAACCTTCTCCTTCCGGTGAGATGCCATTACAACCTTAGGTACATATTGAACCTTTTGAAAAATGGGCCTTGGATTTTGTAGGACCGATTAGTCACTCAAAACGAGACAAAAGAGATATATATTAGTTTGCTGATTATGTTACCAAATGGGTAGAGCCAAGCCATTACTTTTTGCTAATGAAGCATCTGTAGTTAATTTTCTTTTTGAGGATATTTTTACTCGTTTTGGTGTCCCAAGGAAAATTTTTACAGATCAAGGAGCTCAAGTCACATCAAGGCTAGTGGAAAAAATGATGGAGAGGTACAAAATCAGACACAGAAAATCTACTCCCTATCATCCACAAGAAAATGGTCAAGTGGAATATACCAATAAATTCATTGAAGGAATCCTAACAAATATTGTTCATTTACATAGAAGAGATTGGGTAGATAGGCTTCCTGAAGCCTTGTGGGCCTATATAAATACATGGAGAAACACAACGAATGAACCATACTCCTTATGAACTTGTTTATGGAAAGCAAGTTTTGTTCCCCATAGAGTTCCAAATTCAAACTTTCAAAATGGCAGTTCAGCTAGGACTTGATTTAACGGAGGCACAAAAGCATAGACTAGAGCAGATTAATGAATTGGATGAGATCAGACAAGATGCGGTTCAGAAAACAAGTCTAGTCCAACAGCAAAGGACTAGATGGCATGACAAGTACATCAAAGAGAAGAAATTCAAAGAAGGTGATTGGGCTCTCTTGTTTTATTCAAAATTCAAGGATTTTCAAGGTAAATTTCAAACACATTGGCTTGGGCCATATGAAATTGTTAAAATTTTTGACAATGGAGCAGTAAAAATCAGGACAATAGATGAAGAAGAGGTCACTTTTCTTGTGAATGGTCATAGATTGAAGGTTTATATCACAAACCACTCTCAAGAAGATTTGTCGAAGTTCCGGGGAAAACGGTGATGTAAGTAATGAAGAAAGAATCTTTCTTCTTCATCGGCTTGATTGAATTTTCTAAAGCATTTTCTTTTGAAAAAATAAAGATAAAATAAAAAATAAAATAAAAAATAAGGTATAAACATGAAAACCAATCATTTATTGGCATGTTTATACAGAAAAGATAGGGTGAAAATCAGAGTCTTTCTGACACTCTAACTTTTCCCATTTTATTTTTGCAAGTAGATGTTACAAAATCATAAGTTCAGATCCATTGTACTTATGATCCATCTCATTTCATTTCATTCCATTCACTTATCCTTCCATACTCCATTTCATTCATTCATCCATACTTCACTTCATTCCATATTTCATTCATCTCATTCCATACTTCATCCACCTCATTCCCATGTCAAAATTTAAAGTTTGATGTCTTGCTGCAAATGAATAACACATGTCATGGATTGCAGGACATTTCCTATATTCTTCCACTCCATTTCATCATCCATCTTCATTTATTCCATATAACATTTCACTTATATTCCAAACCACTCAATTCCATGATTAAAATGCTCTACAGGTACATTCTGCAGCTAAACAGACATTCTGCAGCTAATCAGAATTTCCGCAGCCAGACAGTCATTCCGCAGCTACAAATCCTGAAGGCACTAATCAGAAGACATTTGAATTGCAACAAGATGATCTAGTGTACCCATGAATAAGAAGAATCAAGAAGGATTATGAAGACTCTTCCAAATGAGAACAAAGAAGACAAAGACCACAAAAATCAAATGAAAAGCAAAGGTAACAAGTTTTGATTATAATGGCATATCATAAAGTTTAGCATAGTTTTAGTCATGAATCATTCGAAAAAGTTGTTTTGATTATTTTTATTGATCATGTCCAATATAACCTCCATAAACTTTGGATAAAAATCTCTCATTTCAAATTCTATACACGACCATCATTTAAGCAGTTAAAAAGGCTGAAGTGTTTGATTTCCTCACGTCACCCAACCAAATCATTTAATGATGATTTTTTTAATCCGTTGTAAAAATCTCCGCAGTATTTTCACTCATTAATTTTTTTCTTCACCTCACTTCATTAACTCATTTCGTAACTACCTCCATCACTCCATTCCGTAGCTAGTCCTTCATCATTTCATTCCGCAAAACAGAGATATCCCTATCACCGTGAGCCGAGGTATATCAATTTGAAATATCAAACCACTATCACCGTGAGCATAGATTGAAGCATTATCACCGTGAGTAGAGATTGAATCCATTGTCACCAAAAAAGCGGTATATCGGTGTTGGAATTTGAAGCCATTGTCCATAGTGAAGCAGAGGTATAACAGTTTGGAATTTGAAGCCATTGTCACCGTAAGGCAGAGATATATCAGTTTGAAGATTGAAGCACTATCACCGTGAACTAGAGGTATATCAGTTTGAAGGTTGAAGTTATTGTTTCCGTGAGTAGAAAGAGCACTAATCTGAAGATTGAAGAAGAAATTATGGGCTTCATTGTAAGAACTAAACCAGTGGGCACAAAATACCTGGAAATATACCCTCAAAGCAGAGAATTGTTGCAACAGGCAGGATGGCTACAATTCCTTGAGAAATTTAATGGCTTCCACAAAGAAGTTACTAAAACATTTGCAAGGTCGTTCAAGGGAGCCGAGGTTGAAGTTGGGGATGTTAAATTCACTGTCACAGAGGTGTTTATTGCAGAAGCAACAGGATTGGCTAGACATGGAGAAAGATGGTTTAAGAACAGAGAATTCCATAATGAATCATGGAATCAAATCCTAAAATCACCAGGTATGGATGTCACTGTGTTTAAAAATGGAATTCCAAGTTCTGCATTAAAAAATAAATGGAGAAACATATTGCTTATTCTACAAAAATGTATCACTTGTGAAGGTAGATATGGCACATTTTATGTTTACCATATTAGATTGATAATGCACTTTCTGGAGGAAGAGCCAAATTTTCCCTATTTCTTGCTTCAAAGTTTGAAAAAAATGGCTTCTAGTGTTCAAAGGAGAGTCCAATTCCTAGAGACAACTCTATACCATCATGGCTTGGTTAAGATTTTAATTGAACACCATTTAGCCAAAACAAAAGACACTTGGGATAATTTCTTGGTAAGAAATCACTTCGAGGAACCAAAAGAGTCTTCACCTGAACATCAGCCTACAAGGAGAAGCAGAAAATGGAGAGCCTCTAAAATTGAAACTGATAAACCAATTCAAGATATTAGTGAAGAAATAATCTTTGAGAAGTTGACCCAAATTAAGAGACAACTTAAGGAAGAGAGGGTAATCAGAAAATTTACCACAGAAAAAGGAGAGGGATCATCCTAGCCAAGAAGAAGCCATAGACTCAGGGGGAAACTAAGGAAAACTCGAGATCAAACAAACATGGGTGATAAATATAGAAGATGAGGAAACATCTATTGAAGAAGATGTTGAAGAAGATTTTAATGAAGAAACCCCTGAAATTGACGCTGCTCAGCAAGAAGTTTATGACTATGTTGAAACATTGGAAAGGAAATCTTCAAAGAGTAGAGATAGAACCCCTAGTCCTCCACTGTCCGAAGTAGATGTGTTAAGAAGGGATAGGTATGAGCTGGAAATACTTAATAGAAATATCAAAAATGAGAATGATATTCTGAAGGAACAAGTCAAACTAAAAACTAGTATGAACTCAACCTTATCTCTACAAATGGACAAAGTGGAAAAGGCTAATGAAAAGTTGAAAAAGAGGAACAAGAAGCTAATCAGGGCACTTATCAACTTAAGGTTCAAACTTGTCATCAGAAAACCCAGAAGACCTTTAGCTTCCAGGCAAAGAAGAAGGAGAAGATTATATGTTCTTGCAGAAGTCTCTGAGTTTATGGAATAAATTGCATGAGGACATGCAAGAAGACAGAAGTGGGGGTATGTTGAGCCCCAAGATTGTGCTTTCTTTCATCTTACTTCACCTCATTTTCCTTGCTCCATTGATATCCCAGAGCCCCGATTGATCGGTAAAATTAGTTAAAATTACTTTTATAATGATTAACATGGATAACTTGCTAAGTTTTGTGATTTTTGTCATTGTAATGCATTTTGAGCGGAACTAGCTGCAGAATGCAGACATTCCGTAGCTAACCGGAAATTCTGCAGTTGTCTTCACATTCAGGCATGTTATAGGTGTCCTCTCAAGAAAAACCAAATATGGGTATATTCCACGTCATGTCCACATCGTTCGTTGCTCACCATGAAGGAAGAACCAAATTTTGGACGTGGTTTTGGTACGTGGGAACTCATTTAAGGAGGCAGACTTCTAATAGGACTGTCTTAGTCCAGATGTCCTTTTTCTCTTTACGTTGCCATCTTCAAAGTCCTAATGTGATTTTGATAAGGAAAGACAAGGATCCCTGTATTGTTGCAAGTTCTGTTATGTAAATTTGTTATAAAAACACTTGGGAAACCGAGAGATAGGCTAGATTTTGCTTAGATTTCATGCTATATTTCTAAAAACGAAGAATACTCTATTTCAAGTTATTTCTACTTTAATGAAGAGGACAGCATTGCTTTGAATGCGTTGAGTTGATTTGGAGTTAGATTCTGTCTGGTGGTAGAGGGCCCCTGCCTCCTGCATGGCTTTACTTTCGTAATTTAGATAAGTATATTAGTTGTTTTTATGTTTTTGAAGTTTGAGTTCGTAGTTAATTTCATTAGCCACTATAGTTATACTTGTTCTAAGAACTCTTCCAAAAGAAGAAACTCTTCCAAAAGATCATGATAATGAATGGGAAATGGCTATAGTGTTGTAGGATTTAATTGTAATTTATTTTGTTCACTATCACAGTTGAATTTATACTAAGCAAACTCTTCCAAAAAATCCTTATGATGTCTATGGCATGACTGTGATACTGAACGTTTCAGTTGTTTTTTTGCACTAAGTAGCATAGCTGATCTTACTCTTAAAACACCCTTCCAAAATACCATAATGATGGGTAGGAGATAGCTGTGATGTCTTAGTTTTTAAATTGCTTTCAGTCCTTATGTTTGCATTTGCACTGAATTGTACAGCCAGGATTGTTCTAAGAAGCTCTTCCAAAATACCAATCATGATGGACAAAACAGGTTGTAGAATCCCATAGATTAATGCATCATAACTTAGTTAGGGTACTTCGGAGTCAAATTGCATTCAATTCATGCTCTGTTATTTTGTTTTAAGTTTGATAATGGCTTGTTAGTTCAGCATTGCTTTAGACTAGTGACATCTTAAGTTCAGTTTTAGCTTAACTCATTGCATTTTCACTCCACATTTAGTGTCATCCATTGCATATTAGATTACATTAGTTGTTAAACTTAACAATACGGCCTTCATTATTTACAAAACCTCTTCTTGTTCCAAATCTATAATTGATTCATAACCATATGAACAGAAGACAATATCATTTCAAGGCCTGAAGTACTTTTGCAAATTCTTTACCACTTCATAAACAAAGCCTTTTCTCAAAAGACTACTTTAAAAAGAAATCTATAACTCTTGAGTAAGGTTTAGTAATGTTAAAATAAGTTGCAGAATAGAGTTAGGAACTAGTCTTAGAGTAGAGATCTTATGATGGTACCAATGTTTTCCTCCAAATATGTTTCAACAAATATTTAATCATGGATAAAATGTTGTCTCATTATAAGCTTATTGTTTAATTGTTTATTTAGGAGAATTTGTATACTTAGCTGACCACTTCTCAAGCTCTCCCAAAATACCTTTGATGAAAGAATTGGACAAGTTAAGTTTATGTTTTGATTCATTTTCTTGAAGTCATTATCAAGCTTGGTATTCTGCTTAGTCATAGTTTAGGTTTGATTCTGTTTCATTATTTTCATTTGCATTTGTCATTTGTCATCAACCAATTAGGCTTCACTCTGTTTTTAACCAGTAGCTTCTTTCCACTAGCTTTCTAGTCATTTTCCTTGTGAACATAAAAACCATCAAAAGACCAAAAGCATCATAAAACACTAAAAAAAACGCATTAAGAGACAAACACCTAGGCACATACAATGCACTTCACTTCAGCAGTTTACCAACCCTGGTTAACAATTAAATGAACCCAATTTAGGAGACTAGGTTGAGCCCAAACACATATACCAAAAAATCATACCAAATTCCAAAAAATATATTAAGGAAATTCGTTTAACCAATGAGTATAGAAGGATACATAGCCTGCATCTAATCTTCCATCTCCCATGTAGCCTCATGGGGTCCAAATATCTTCCACTGCACTTTACCCTGCTTGATTTCTCAGTTGTGGAGAATGAGAAACATTCTTTGTAATATACACTAAGGTTACGGTTGAAATTCTTCATCTGGATCCACTTGCAATATAGACCAGTAAATCACATTATCAACTTCTTTAACATACTTCTTAATTAATGATACATGGAAAAAATCAAGGACTTTCACTACTGGAGGTAGTGCAATTCAATAGGATAGTAGTCCAATCCTTTCAAGAATATTGAAAGGTACACAAAACCGAGGTTCCATCTTAGCACACGATCTAATTTATAGGGAGATCTTCTTGGGATTAACACGCAAGTACACCTATTCCCCAACTTGAAACTCCTTAAACATCATGTTCTTATTTTCATAGCTTTTCTGCATGTCCTGTGCTATCTTTAGATTCTATTTGATCACCTACATTTCATGTTCCATTTATTCTAACAGGTCTGGTCAAATCAATGTCGTGTTCACCGGCTAAATCCAACTGATGGGAGTATTGAAACTCTGCTCGTACAATGCCTCAAATAGAATCATCCTCAATGATTCCTGGTAACTGTTGTTAAGAAAAATCAACCAATGGAAGGTACTTCTCTCATATCCCTTGTTGATGCATCACATACATCCTCAACATGTCCTCCAATATCCTGTTGACCCTTTTTTTTTTGTCCATCTATCTATGGATGATAAGGTGTAATCAAGGCATACTTTGTACCTAAACCTGAAAACAACTCCTTCCTAAACTTGGAAGTGAAATTTTCATCCTTGTATGACACAATCTTCCTCAGAACACCATGTAATCTAACCACATCTACGATGAACACCTATGCCACATGACTAGCTGAATATGTAGTCTACACTAGAATGAAGTGTACTACCTTAGTCAAATTTTCCACTACAACAATGATGGAATCATGTTGTCTAGATTTCCTAGAAAAATATGTAATTAAATCCATGGAAATGACCTCCCATTTCCACTATTGAATTGAAATCGGTTGTAGTATTCCACCTGGGTGCTTAAATTCTTCCTTTACCTTCTCATAGTCTAAAGAACTAATGACAAACTCTGCCAGATCCTTCTTTAGATTTAGCCAATAATAATAAAAATTAATATTTTCATTCTCTTTTTGTATCCTGGGTGACTAGCATACTGTTTCGCATGAAACTCCCTCAAGATAATATTCTTGAGCTCACTACTGTCTGGATCATATATCCTATCCCTAAATCTGATCAAGCCATCTACAAAGATATGATAGTATTAATCTTATGCACTTGTACCTACACCTGTGCTCTGATTTAACCTATGCCTAAGCTATTTATACCTTCCATCATATTGTCATGCCTATAAGATCTAATCATGTAGATATGTCCCATAAGAACTCATACATGCGATGCGATTTACCTGTATCTGCCTTCTAAGAGCATCTACAACCTAGTTCTCTTTACCCTTGATGTATTTGATCTCAAAGTCAAACTCGTTAATCGTGGCCAACCATCTAGCTTGTCTGGAATTCATATTTGGCTCCTCAAACAAGTATCTCAACCCACTGTAATAATTCATCAATACAAGACTCTTGCCAAGAAGATAATGCCTCCACATCTTCAATGCATAAATTGCTATTTCTAACTCAAGATCATGTATCAGATAGTTCTGCTTGTGCTCATCTAGTTTCTGTGATTTATAGCATATTCCATGTCCTTCCTGCATAAGGACTCCACCAAGTCCTCTCTTTAAATAATCTATACATACCACAAAATCTTTTTATGGATCTAAAATATTTAACACTTGATAATTTGTCAACGACTGCTTTAACTGCCAAAGCTTGTTGCACATTCCTTTGTCCATTCAAATTTCTTACCCTCCTTTTGCATTGACATGACAAGATATGCAATGCGAGAGAATTTCTTGATGAACCTCCTTTAGTAACCTACAAGTCCCAGGAATGATCTTACCTCAACCACATTTCTAGGAGCTTCCCACTCCATGACAACTCTTATCTTCTCTAGATCCACTGTTATACCTTCCTTGGAGACCACATGCCCCAAGTAATGTACCTATGTCTAAAAAAAATTTCATTTACTGGGCTTATCATACAACTAATTCTCTCTCAACAATATCAACATTGCTGCTAAATTCTTGACATGCTCTTCCTCATTCTTAGAATAGATCAAGATGTCATAAATACAACAACAAGATTTTCCAAATATGGACGTAACACATTATTCATCAAGAAAATAAAGGTAGATGGAGCATTGGTAAAACCATATGGAACTAAAACAAACTCATAATGGCCATACCTAGTCTAGAAAGTTGTCTTGTATATATCCTCGTATTTAATGTGTACCTAATTATATCTAGATCTCAAATGGATCTTTGATAACATTGTTTCTCCCTTTATCTGATCAAACAATTCATCAATCCTCGACAATGGATACTTGTTCTTGATGGTCATGTTGTTCAAATGTCTGTAATCAATGCATAATCTTAGAGCACCATCCTTCTTATTCACGAAAAATACCAGTGCAACCACCGATGACACACTTGGCCTAATGTATCCCTTTTCAAGCATTTCCTTCAAATGCAACTTCAACTCTACTAGCTTCAGTGTGCTCATCCTATATTGTGCCTTTGATATTGGTGTTGCCCCTGGTACCAACTCAATGGAAAATTCCACTTCTCTATGAGGATACAACTATGATATCTCTTCTAGAAACACATTTTGAAACTATTTTAATATCGGGTACCTGCTCAATACCTCTACATCCTCATCCTCCTTACCTTTATCACTAGAAATTTTCACTACAAATAAGACATACCCTTATATGAAACTATGTTTTTCCTGCATAGGTGTCACCATCCTAAATTATGTTACTTTCTTCTTACCCTATAATATTCTCTACTCCTCATTGTCATCCAAGCACTCAATGACTTTATCATAACAATCCACTTTGTTCCTATGAAAATATAACCAATCCATACCCAAAATCATACAATATTACCCCAACGGTAATACATTCAAAAAGTGTTGATATAGGCATACCATTCAACTAAAATGCACAAGCTCTTACCCAATGATGAACTCTCTTCTTGGTGCATGTAGCAGATTGTACTAACCAATAATTTGCATGCAATTATTTATTCAAACCAAAATTATCCACCAAGTTATGGTTAACATAACTATAATTAGATACAAATTCAATCAAAATATAAACAACTTTATCACAAAACTTACCACCCATATCAATGATAGATGACTGATGATCGGCCTCCCTATTATCTAGCGCTGCATAGATATGAAGAGTGTTATGCCCAACATACCCAACAGTATGTGCCTCCTGTGCACTATAGATATGAGGCCTACCACCCTGATTCTATGGAAAATCCCTTTTAAGATGCTTCTTACCACATGTCCAACACTCCAACCATCTTGTACCATCACCTTTATTCTACTGTTGTGATCCATTTATTTATCTAGCTCCATTTAAATTCTTATGCAGTGCAACATTATCTTTATCTTATGCATTCTATGCTCTTGTTATTTTTGGTTGTCATTTACCTTTACCTTTATCTTTCCCTTTCCATCCTTGTTGCGATTCATTCTTACACTTTCGCTACTCATAATAGTGCTCCATTTTCCCAATAACTTCCTCAAGTGACTGAGGTTTATCATAGTCAATCTGATCTCTAAATGGTAATGGAAATCCACTAGAAAATATTTGAACTTTATCCTTTCTATATTTGACCTATTGTACATACCTCAATAACTCTAGGAACTTGGTCGTATATTCCTCATCTGTCATCGACCCCAATTTAAGCTGATAAATTCATTTTCTTTGTTGTCATAGTACCTTTCTGAAAGTGCTTCATTCTAAAAAGTATTTTGAATTCATGCCAACTCAACCCCTTTGTTCTGATTTTTCTGACCTGTTTTACATATTCCCACTAGATAAATACTTTCCATTTGAGGTTGAAGATAACTATCCTAGCCTTCATATTGTTTGTGTACTCATGAAGTTCAAAGACTTATTCATCCCAAGTAATCAATTCTCTGCATCCTCTGAATTCTTCAAATATTTATCAAAGGTGGGTAGCATAGCTTTCTTAAATTCATTTGGAAAGTATCCCCTGACACTTCTCTTGTAAGGGTGATAACGATGATCATATTTCTTGTCCGAACCATAACTAGAATAGTAATTGTGTCTATCGCCTCTCCTATCCAATAATATACCATCTGTGATCGTGGAATATCTATCTAACCTATGACCAGCATGATACCTACTGCCATATGCCCCATTATTTTTTTCCTCTTGTCCATTCTTGATCCGAATTGGCCCATATCTCTACAATTTTGATAAAATCTAAAATATTAATGCATTAACTTCCACTTGTTTCTCATGTGCTTGCATGATTATGTCATTTTCTGATTTGCAACTTCTTATTTCTTCCTTCAAACTTCTAGATGTGTTTGCTAAGTTATAAGAGTTGCCAACAAGACACTTCTCATTTGATACATAAGGAGAATCTTTTGAAATTTAGTCTACCATCTTGTTATTCATCCTGATCTCTTCCTGCAAGGCATACTGTGTCAGCTAAACCAAATAATAAACAAACCAACGTACCTCAATATAATTTGGGGAGGATATATCGTCTGCAATACATACCATATTAGCACAGTATATATATATATTATCAAGTCAACATATAATCATCATTTCAACTATTGTCCATTTACCATGCATGATACCACAACCATAACACCAACTAAACACAAAGCATGCATAAAAATATATGTATTACATACATGCATACACAACTAATACATAGACCACAAGCACAAGAACAAATATGCAATTGACATGTATGCATGACCCACACACTGCCTATCCAGTCCAAGGGGTGAACCATGTTTTGATAACACTTTGTAACACCCTCCCCCCACATTTACCCAAGTTAACTGGTCCAATGGGGTAAACATATGACGAGATGCTATTGTGATCTGATTCAAATCCCCATGTACAGTTAAGGAAGTGGAAGCAACACAGCACAACCAAATTGATATTATACACATGCTAGAGAACCCTCAAGATCCATTCAACCCTTCCAGGTGATCAACCTCTAAGAAAAACTTTCCTTTTACTGACCTAGAGACTCATTTGCTCCCATGACATGGGCATGCATGTGACTAGGACCCTCTAGTCGCTTCCACATCAAGGACATGTCCACGATTGGGGAACTTTCTAGGTATTTTTCTGCTAGAGACCCTAGATTCTATGCCACTTTTTTAGGGCCAAGATTCAGGCCACTGCCGAGAACTCCATGAAACTTCTAGATATGAAAAGTAACATAGAATAAATGATACAAATCCAAATACTTGAACAAGAACTTGAATGGACCCCTACTAACGATGATAGGAATTTCATCAAACATGTCACAAATATGCATTCTACAAGTCATAATAACATATCTGAGCATAGGGGTCACATACTTATCTAAGAATCGCTAAGAATAATTCATGCCTTATAAAATTAGTTACATTATCATCTATTAAGTCATATATTCATTGTTTATTCATTTATAAATCACAACATTATTAGAGCCATACATCATCACTTCCATAAAACATACCCATAACCAGCATATAAACAATGGAAATAATATGTTGGAAATATGATGTAATATGTTGTCCTTGATGGAAACCTACTTGATGAGTTGCATATTGTTAGTATGAATCTTTCGTCATAAAATATCACTTTAGCTACGCGTAACAAATAGCCCTAACATTGATTATGGCTGCAAAATATCTTTAAGTCTGCAATGAAGTGAGTTGCACAAATCCAGATCTAAGCACAAAAGATATTAAGTAGATAAAATATAATATGGCTCCATGCATCCAATAAAAAAGGCAAGAACAATGTATTTAAAAGAATTTTTTATATTTTATTAAAAAATGGGGCACCTGAGAGGAAAAAAAGAAAGGTTTTTTCTAGTTCTCCTCAATGGGATGGGTTCTTGAAAGTCCTCAGCATTTCAGATCTAAAATTCCTCTCTCTTATTGGTGTAGAAAACCCAGACAAACATAGAACTCAATGGGAGCTCGCAAGGCAAAAATGGTGGTGACCAAGAGTAGATCCAGAGTGATCTAATGCAATGGAGGTGACTAATGAATGGGGAAAACCCTCCTATTTATAACAAAATATTAGGGTTATCTAGAACTTGGTGCATGAATAAAATATTATTGATCAAGTTCTAAAACCACCCTTTAGGAATATTTTATTATATTTGTTGGAGGGAAAAGGTCTTTTGACTTGGGTAAATTCCTTTATTTATAAACAATAAATAAATAAATGATTTATTTATTATTTTATGGAGATGGTGGGAATATAATTAAATAAATAATGATTTATTTAATTAATTTCCTTGTTTTGGGTTAAATATGACCAGGAAATATAAACAAATGTTATTTCACATGGTGAAAGCAATTTTACTTAGGGTAAAATTGGTCTTACATGGTGTGCTTGGATTCATCTAATGATAATAGGTTAGATGACCAAAAAAATGGTGTAACAGATTTCCCCCCAACGTACGAGTGTTAGGAGAAAATCGTATGACCGAAGTACGTTGTAAGAACTCAATCACTAGGCATCAAGAGGGGAGTGAGAGAGAGAAATGTAAGGTAGTCTAATGTGCTAAAGGACTAGACCCTGAAGAGACGAGACTTACAGGTGCAACAAGTATCTAGTTGATGAAGTGGTACCAGTGTTAAAGGCAACGAGGGAGGCATACCTATGCCTGCCGAGACAAGAGTACAAAGAATAAGGCGCCCGGAAAACCATGGAATGCAATAAGGAATCATGTGCTGGCCTAAACATGAGCCAGATAAATAAAATGATGAATCATACATACATGCGATGCCTGGAATAACCGTCAGGACTTATACAAGAATATTGTAGTACATGAGATACAAATACACCCAAATTCCCCCTACACATGGGGAAGGGCTCGAAAAATCTGACTGATACATGCAAATCAAAGAGGCGCTGCAAGCGGCTAAGGCCAATATCATCAAATGGTAGGAGCTGCATCAAGGGCTGAAATGAAGAAGTCATCCGGGCATGTGGGGGGATACCTGTAGGGCCACCCCCTCATAAGGGTTGAGACATCTCACACACACTCGGGAATCACCAATAGTTGTTGCTGCATCACTGGACTATCGAGTGTATAATCACGATCCTGTTGAAAAGAGCTCGAACCAAGGGACACTGCCCCCTAGACCTGGCTTCTGGAGTAAATGAGCTGATGTCGACAGAAGTACGTCTGCCATAGGTGAGGTAATAAGGGAATCTCGACTAAGGCGCGAGATAAAATAGTAGAGCGACTGACAAACGGACACTAATGATGATGATGAAATGAAGGATACTGAGTAGCGGATGGACGACTTCCCTTGTTAGAGCATAAGGGGCATGAATGGCATGGCAGCAACTGACACAATATCAAGGAGGATAGGTGACAATGGTACTGAAGGCCATAATGTGCAACACGAGAGAGGGACCAAACAATGAAGGATGGAGGACTATAGCGGGATACAAAGGGACGCGAGATAGACTCCATGACGGATGATGACTCAACTCGGATGCTCTAAACAAGGGTGACTGGATGGTGCTGCCACACAGTAAAGGTCCAATGGTGGACCATAAAAAAATGAGTACAATAGGGTGTCTCATGACGAAAATCAACACGAACAAAGCCAACTAAGGGGGTAAAATGGTGCCCCAAGTACAAGCGTGGTAAGTGAAGAATTCTGATTGGAAGGAGGGTTATGGTTGAGGGGCATAGGTGTCCCCAAGCATGTTGTGGTCATGCCAAAATGTATAAAGGGGAATCTAAACACATTTTACTGATGTGGTGCGCCATTTTTTTTCGTTATGGTTATGCAGTATGAGAAAGGAAATGGAGGATTACCAATCTCTTTTAGTACTGCATATATGAATCAAATGGACTTTAAGTTTTTGGGTTGGCATACCTAGTGTCACTATCCCAAAGAGAGGATTTGGAGATAATGAACTGATGCTCTCCTAGAAAACCCATAGGTTGGTCAACAACAATGTCTAAGAGACTGGGTTGTTGAAAGGAATGATAAGGCATATCATCCCTAGAGTGATTTGAAGTGATATGGGACTCTAGAGGTTCGGCTAAATGTGGAAGAATAATGGTGCTAAAGTTGACATGACTAGATACACTAGGAGAGTTGTGGAGAATTGCTTCTCCTTGTCTCTCAAATATGAGTGCCCCCTTACCCAAACATGGGGTTTCAATGTAATGGCCACAAGGTGGATGTGGTGCGAATGCATGGGTTCGATGTAAGGGGGAATAGATAAAGTCAGGGGTGGGGATGTCTTCCATAATGTCGTCATCATGATAGAAGATGGGGTGACTGGTGGAAGAAATACCACCTGACGCGATGAAGCTACCTGACTCATCATCATGAGAAGAGAGGTTCACATATGCATCGTCACAAGGGGTGACAGAAGAGTAAGCAGATAAAGGATCTACTGATTTTGAGCCCAGGGTGATCGCTGAAGGAAGGTCAATCGAAACAACAGGGGAGGATTCAGAGGGAATGTTCCCCAAGGGTCACATGGATGATGATAGGTAGAATATGGTGGATGAAGGCTCCGTCATCTCGACATCAGGAGGGGGAATGTAAATGGGAGCCATTATGTCTAGTAATTCTACCGAAGCAAAATGTGCAAATAGGGGAGAGGTGGACTCATTATGCGTGGCCTCGAATTGGCGGACCATGGATAGAGAGGTGCGGAAGTCCTTAAGGCGGGGACAAAGGTGGTTGTAATTTCCATGGAGATCACACAAAGCATAGGGGTGTTTGGTGTGAATAGTCATGGGGTTCTTGGCCGCAGTCGCGAAAGGAACAAAGGCATCTGGGACCGTGGACTCAGGGAACGTGACATTAACCATGGGCTTGAGAGGAGGAAATTCAGAACAGGTATGAGTGGCATGACCAACAACATCACACAAAGCACATTGGATTCTATGCTTTGGAGGCCGAGGAGGGGTAGGGTTTGTTGGGGTGGCCTTGTTCTTTGATGCCCCCCTGCAAGCTTTTCCATTCTTACCCAAAGCAGTCGCAACAGGAGGTGATTCCTGTTGAGGTGACTGAGCACTGTTGCAGCGGGAGAAGTCATGGGGACCGGTTGAACTAGGGTCAAAGCAAGATAAGGTTTGTGTTGACCAGGTGGGGTAGCAGCTGGAGGATCAAAGTACCAGACAGGAATCCCAAGGGTCAGGTTAGGAAGAGAGAGGGTGGCCATGACAGGTACCGTGTACACTCCTGGTGGGGGAGCTAGGAATGGTAGCTGACCAGTGGGGTAATGGCTAGGAGGGACAACTCCAATATGGTTGAGACCTAGTGGAACTGACCTAGGAGGGTAGAGAGGTGCATGGGCATCAGCAGTAGGAGAAGGGTCAGAAGGGAGAGGTCCGGCTGGCTGAGGCAAAGGGCTAGGAACGGGTTGTGGCAGGTGAGGTTGAGGTTCCAAGCAAGGAGGAGTCTTTATAGATGCCGGGGGAGACACTGGTCAAAGAATCGATGGTTTTCTTATTGGTTACAGAAGAGATGGTCGACTCAGGGGAGGCTTGAGAGTTGGGCTCATGATATGTCAACTGGTCAATGGTGACTATCTTTCCATTATGAGGGAAAAACATCTTGCGGTGAATCGCGGATGGGACAACAGACATGGCATAGGTGTAGCTCCGCCCCAAAATAATGTTATAATCAAGAGGGGCATCGATGACTTCAACGTCAACGCAAACTGTCTTGCCCACAAGAGTGATAGGACAATTATGGAAGAGGCCAATGGGCTCGGAGGCATGGCCATCCCAGGCACGAAGGGTGATGATGGAAGGAGCTAGTTCAGGAGATCCAATTTGTTTCCAAACCGAAGCAGACATTACATAGGTAGATGCCCCTTCGTCAATAATACACCAAGCCATATGAGCATTTCGGATTTTGACTAGGATTTGAAAAGCAGCGGAAGAAGGAAGTGGAGGGTGGTCCGACTGACGGGCATCGAAAACAATCAACTGGACATCAGTAGGATCTACAGTGCCCATGGCTGATAGTAGAGCCTTTTGTTGATAAGGACATGACTGGAGGAGTTCCAGTGTTGAAATGGCAGCAGGATATTGTGCCAGATCATATACTATGGTATATGAATGGGCAGCCTGACCAGAGGTAGCATTTTGGCATAATGGGCCCTTAGGAATCTTGGTATGAACCTCAGATTTGGGCGAAGGGATTTGCAAGGGACCATTGGGTGTTGAAATAGGCTCTGTAGGACCTGAAGATGGGGACTCGAGAAAAGACAGAGCAGGAGGCATGGGGTACTGACGAGACCGAGTTGGAAGGTTCAGGATGATAGGTAAAGGTTGATCAGAGTTCATCATGAGAATCTAGTAATCTAAGGAACTATAAGGGGAAGGTTGAGTGGCTGCCTATCCATCAGGTGGTTGGGTAGCCACAAATCCCTGTTGTGCATCCACCTACTCTTGGGGGGGCAGTGACTGCTGTTGCAGGGGTTGAGAAGACAAGGGACGATAGGGGTGCGAATGTTGGAGGAGATGGAGCACTGGGCTGTGGATATAGATGATAATGAGGTTGGGTAACAGTGTGGTAAATAGGAGGTTTGGCAGAAAGAGGAGGCATGCCGGATCCTGGATGCGTGCTACCGGGAGGAGGAGAAGTACAGGAGGTGGTGCCCCCTCCCCCAGGAAAACCATAGCTCATGGTAGGTTGAGTGGATGGATGATAGAGAGTGCCAACAATACCGTCATGAGGTGCCCCCAGTGCATTAATGCCATTAGGTCTGTGGAGGTCAGGAAGGACGGTATAAACATAACCAGATTGAGCATAGATTAGGTCATATTTCAAGGCTATTTGGAGGGCGGCTTCTTCGGTTTGAGGATAATGGGATGCGACATCTTTGCCGATGGGGGGTAAGAGAGATCTAAGGAACCAGTCCATGTAGACACGGTCTTCGAAGGTAGGGGCTTGACATAGGCTCTTTCTTCTCTGCCATTCTTTAACATGATCGAATAGGCGGGTCGCGGACGATTGACGGAAAGAAGTCAAAATTTTGATACCAGTGTCATAACAAGGGGGAAGCTGGAAATAAGATAAGAAGGCACGGGCAAGGGCCACAAAGGTGGTCTTGGAAGAGGCGGGCTGGTCAACATACCACTTAGAAGCTTTGCCCGTAAGTGTGTGTTGGAACAACTGAAGACGGATGGAATCATCAGTAATGGAATTGGACGAACACCACATGTGAAAAGAGCGTATATGGTTGGATGGATCTTCACTAGTAAGGCCTTCGAACTTAGGAATGTTGAAGGGGAGCTTAGTTGGAATAGCAGGCCAACTAGCATGGTGGCGGATAGGATCGTTGATCAACTGATTGAAATCGGGGAGACTAAGGCCAACCATATAAGGGAGCAAAGGGACAGTTGAGGTAGTTCCTGTGGTGGTTCCGCTAGAACCAGACCCAATAGTAGGACTGGGGTTGCTAGACATGGTGAAGGTAATAGGTGGAGAACTCGAACAATCAAAAGAGGATTCGGAGTGCGGACTCGGGGGAGGACTAACTCGACGACTGCAGGAAGGAGGAATTCGACCAACCGGAAACTGAGGGTGAAGGCCACAAAGTCTCCAGAATAAACGCCTTGGAGGAAAAAATGATGACAGGAAGAAGAATAATCGACAAGGGTAGGGAGGGGTAGAATCAAGTGAGGTCAATGTCGAAATAAGGGCAAGGAGGTGCAGTGTCAATTGATTTTAAAGGCTTTGACAGGCGGTGTTAACCAGGCACCTTTTCATTTAGGGTCAGTGTGTGGCGTGCGTTAATTTTAACTGTTTAAACTCAGATTTTTTGAGAGTAAAAGAAAAAGTGTGATGCATAACTGAAAATAAAGCTACAGTAAATAAGACTGAAAGAACAGAAAATTAACAGCTAACAATGCATCAATCTAACCCAAGAAGGCGGGTCTCTCAAAACTAGTCTATAAGAGGGAAAAAACTAAGCGAAGCATGTGAAAAAAGAGGCCAATAGATCTAAGGTCAGGAGGGACAGGGATCTAAAGGAGAAATCTGCTGAAAAGAGGTGCAGAGAATAGCAAAGAGGTAGAGGCAAGGTTGCTGCTAAAAAGGAGGAGATCGGCTAAACATAGAAGGGACAAGGAGGTGGCCTTAGCAAGGAACCCAAAAAAAACTATATGAGGTGATTTGAAAGGGAGAAGAGCTGATCTAAAGGGATCTGAAAATGAGGTATCAGATCTGGAAGAAATAAGGCTGAAACTCTGAAAATTCAGACTTCTGAAATAACACAAACTCTCCCACAAAAAGTGGAGGGTACTAGAGCCCTAAGCGGAAATATTCCCACTTATTTGAGTGAAACAGATCAGAAATAGGTCTAAATGGGCAAAGACAGAGGCTGGAAAACCCTGACAGAAGCTTCAAACAAACCCAGAAAAAGTGCTAGAAAATTGCAGAAAAAAGTGCAGGTCATAGGTTCTGACCTGTTTTCAGTCCAGGTCGCAGATTTTGGGCAGCAAAGTGCAACCTCAAGGCCAGGTCACAGTTTTTGGGCCGATAAGTGCGACCTATAGATCCGGGTCTCTCAGCGGCAGATTTCAGAAAAAATTGTCGTCTTAGCTGCGGCTGATGTCTTTCACCTGCGCAATAACGCCAGAAACACACGAAAGTTAAAAATTTTATGTTTGAGGGTTTTAGAGGTGAAAAGCACCATAAAAATAGGGAAAACAAAAAATTGAAGAGAAACCCTAGGGTCTGAAACAGCTGGATATGCAGGAATATATAAAACGATAGCGGTCGCAAAAGAAAACTCGTGTGGAGTCGCTAATTGTTAGTATGAATCTTTCGTTGTAAAATATCACTTTAGCTACGCATAACAAATAGCCCTAAAATTGATTATCACTGCAAAATATCTTTAAGTCTGCAATGAAGTGAGCTGCACAAATCCAGATCTAAGCACAAAAGATATTAAGTAGATAAAATATAATATGGCTCCATGCATCCAATAGACAAGGCAAGAACAATGTATTTAAAAGAATTATTTATATTATATTAAAAAATGGGGCACCTGAGAGGAAAACAAGAAAGGTGTTTTCTAGTTCTCCTCAATGGGATGGGTTCTTGAAAGTCCTCAGCGTTTCAAATCTAAAATTCCTCTCTCTTATTGGTGTAGAAAACCCAGACAAACATAGAACTCAATGGGAGCTCGCAAGGAAAAAATGGAAAGTGGTGACCAAGAGTAGATCGAGAGTGATCTAATGCAATGAAGGTGACTAATGAATGGGGAAAAACCTCCTATTTATAACAAAATATTAGGGTTATCTAGAACTTGGTGCATGAATAAAATATTATTAATCAAATTCTAGAACCACCCTTTAGGAATATTTTATTATATTTGTTGGAGGGAGAAGGTCTTTTGACTTGGGTCAATTCATTTATTTATAAACAATAAATAAATAAATGATTTATTTAATTATTCTAAAATGATTTAGTCAAATTTAACTAGGAATATTATTTAAATAATGATTTAAATAACTTATTCCTAGGAAATAATTAAATAAATAATGATATATTTAATTAATTTCCTTGTTTTGGGTTAAATATGACCAGAAAATATAGACAAATGTTATTTCACATGGTGAAAGAAATTTTAATTAGGGTAAAATTGGTCTTACATGGTGTACTTGGGTTCATATAATGATAATAGGTTAGATGACCAAAAAAATGGTGTAACACCTATGATAAGCAACCTATGTGTTAAAGATGTAAGAATGATATAGCTACATATTAGTTCAGATGTGACAGAGAAAAGAATTCCAGTAAGTGCTAGAGAAATGATAAATATAATATGTCACAATGTATATGCTACTTTTGTGAAGGCAACCTGCATATGGATGCAATGTATACACTACTTTTGTGAAGGCAACCCGCGTATACATTCAGGGTTAGCATATACACAGTTTTTATGAAAAGAAATGTGTATACACGCAGAAACGAATGCTCCAAGTCGCATATGCATTTTGCACTCCAAAATTATAATACCAAGGGGCATTACCATGGTATGGCCACACAATATTGAACGTTGTATTGTTTATTTGATTCCGTCCAAGAATACCATCATAAGTTGTGTGGTTTTGACTCATGGTATTGATAAAGGCTAAAACTATATAAGGAGAAGAAGATCATAGTGAAAGTGAGTGCATGCAAGGGTTTTTGATGGATAAATTTCTCTAAGCAATATCTACATGGATGAAATCTATTCTTAATTGATAGATCTGAATCTATGATGCACCCATGGATATAATGATGGTTCAAGATCTCTAGATCTGATGATGATGAATCTCTAGAATGACCTACTGAAGGAATGATGAAGAACTAGCGCAAGTATGTTGAAGAAAATGAATAAATCTAGGTAAGTTTTATAGATCTGGTCTATTCTGCAATATTTTCAATTACAGATCTATACGCTAGTTGGTGTGCAGAAAACCGTGTATATACGCGGGTTCGATTCACGAAAAGTGCATACGGCAGTTAGGGTTTTCTGAAGAATAAAATACACAGAAGTATGCGTGGTTTTATGTGCAGGAAAGCGTGTATGTACAGGGCTTAAGTGAAGAAAAGTATAGTATGCTATTTGAATCAATTATTGTTCAGGGTTGACTTTGTATATACATATTTATTCTGAAGTCTGGGTTATTTCTGAAGTTCTAGTCACAGTGTTTTTACTATTCTAATTGAAGTATTGGCCAAATTTTATGATTGTTGATAAAAGGTTGTGTTGAAGCTATTTTGATCCAGTATGAAAATTGATGAAACGTGGTCTAGAATGGGTCTAAGGGTTGAAGCCTTCAGTATGGAAGTAGAAGCTTCTTGGCACCAGAAGCTGGTGTTATGTTCAAGGGGTTGAAGCTCCCTTCTAGGAGTGGCTGGTAAACGAGATCAGGGGGTTGGAGCTCTCTTCCAGTAGCATCTAGTAAACGAGTGAAGGTTGCAGCCTTATGCAGGTAGAAGCCTGCGTATTGATATGAGTTTTCATCAGTACAATGTTGTAAAAAAATTTCCATATAATAAATATTGAAGACAGAGATGACAGCAGCGGTGGTTTTCTCCCGAATTGGGTTTCCACCTTAAATATTGGTGTTCATGTGTGTTCCACTTGTGTGATGTTTTATACTGCTGTTACTGCACATATTTCATGTTTATCTAACCTGATGCATAACTAGTAAATCTGTTTTAAAGTCTGTTTCTGAGATACTTTATAAACTAGATATTTACATCAGTATACGCGAGTTTCTTTCAACATATCCACATGTATACACAAGTTCAGTTCATAAAAGCCGCGTATGCAATTTTGCAAAAGAAAATTTTAAAATCAAGTTATAAGCTCTAAATATTGATTCACCCCCCCCCCCAGTATTTTTCCCAACAATTGGTATTAGAGTAGGTCCTTCCGAATAAGCTTAGCCTCTAGAAGGAATATTAGCAAAAATGAGCAATCAAGATGGGACAGCATCTATCAGGCCTCCACTCTTCAACGGAAATAATTTAATCTTCTGGAAAAAACATACAATATCCTATCTTCAGTCTATTGGAGCAGATGTATGGGATATTGTAGAAGGAAGCCATCAATATCCAGCCTCAGTTCCAACAGATGCAATGACAAGAAAGAACAATGAAAAAAATGCAAAGGCAGTCAATGCACTATTGGGGATTCTGACTGAATCAGAATTTGTCAAGCTCATGCAGTTGAATACATCAAAGGAAATATGGGACAAAATCATTCTAAGCTATGAAGGTGATACAAAGGTAAGAAGTGCTAAACTCCAAACTCTCATAATTCAATATGAAAATATAAGGATGCATAAAGAAGAGAGCATTGCCAGTTTCTTTTTATGTCTAGATGATATCATAAATCGTATGAGAAACTTGGGTGAAACCATAACTGACACTACTCTGGTTGAAAAAGTTTTAAGATCTCTAACTTCAAAATTTGAATCAAAAGTGTCTGCTCTTGAATAAAAATAGGATCTTCAAAGTCTTACTATTGTCCAACTTCATGGGATTCTAACTGCATGTGAAATGAGAAAAGGAGGATCTTCTAAAGTCAAAGAAGTCATCTTTAGAGCCTCTAAAAAAGGAAAAGAAGTACAGGAAACAGAAGGATCAGGGTATATTTCAGAATAAGATGAGGTAAATTTTGTAAAGAAGTTCCAACTTGGCACTAGAAGGTTCAGAGGTAAGCATTATTTCAAATGTTTTTCTTGTGGAAGAGTTGGTCATTATGCTGCTAAGTGTCCTCATAAAGAAACACATGAAAAAGTAAAAGAAGTAGCAAGAAGAAATAAGAATCGATTTAGCACTAGAAAAAGTTATTATACTCATGAAGATAGTGTGGGTTATCAGATAGTGAGGAAGAATATAATCAAGATATTAGACTTCTCATGGCATTTGAAAAAGATTCTAGACAAGAAAAGGATACTTTTATGGATGCTCTAGAAGACAATTATTTTCTTGAAGAAATCAATCAGCTCAAAATATGCTTGGAAGAAAAAAAAATATCCATAGAAAAAATCAGCTTGAAGAAAAGGAGAAACACAATGAGAAATTAGAATGTGACGTAGTAAGTCTATGAAAAGAAATTGAGAAAGTAAAGGCTTTGAATCTTAGATTTGCTAAAGGATCTAAAATCTTAGATGAAATTATCAAGGTACAACGTTCTCCTCTTATAAAGACAGGTCTTGGATATGTCAGAGAATCTTCTCAGTCTTCAGCACCAAAATATCTAAAAGCAGCTACAGCCGACCTGCAACATTCTACAACTCAGAAAG
Source organism: Pinus albicaulis (assembly GCA_034641835.2). Taxonomy (NCBI): domain Eukaryota; kingdom Viridiplantae; phylum Streptophyta; class Pinopsida; order Pinales; family Pinaceae; genus Pinus; species Pinus albicaulis. The sequence goes on along the minus strand of CM076572.1, from coordinate 161,679,698 downwards.
AAAACAAAGAAACTTTACAGGTAAAGCATGACCACCTCAATACAAAGAAAACTAACAGGAATACCTTTTAGATAAATACCAACCAACAGGTAAACACAAATAGAAGGTTCAATGATCACAAAAATTTATTCTTCAATGGACAATGTTTCTCATGTCATAATTTTGGTCATAAAGTTGTTCAATGTGTTGCATACAAAACCATAATGACTGGAGAAGCAAGAAAGAAAAGAATTGATACTAGAATAAAGAAGAATACATATAAAAACTTTTCTCCTCTTCAAAATGAAATTAAATATGCTTATTTCAATAACTTTGGTCATGAAGAATCTAAATGTAGGAGCAAACTTCAGCCAAAAGAGCATATACCACCAACTTCCAAAGTATGGAGAAAGAAGGAATTGCAGGTTGAGAACTATGGCATAGCTTTATTTGCAGAAGGAGAAGAAAATCAATGGTACATTGATACTGGATGCCCAAAACACATGACAGGTGACAGAAATAAACTTCTTGCATACAATGCTCTAGAAAGAGAAAAGAATGTTACTTTTGGAAATGATACTCCTGCTGTCATTAAGGGAAAAGGTTCTGTTTTTCTAAAATAAAAGGTGAAAGCTAACAATGTTATGTATGTGGATGCATTAAAGCATAACATGTTAAGTGTAAGTCAAATGTGCGATCAAGGAACTGAATTTGTCTTTAGCTCAAAAGAATGTGTGGTATGTGATCTCGATACAGGAAAAACAATAATAAAAGGAAATAGAACACCAAGAAATTTGTATGTATTGAAAAGTTGTAAAGAACAATGTTACTTGGGTAAATCTTCAGAAAATTGGTTATGGCATAGAATATTGGGGCATTTGAGCTTCTCTCAAATCAACAAATCTAGCGGACTCAAAGCTATTCATGATCTTCCCAATATTACTCTGCCTGAAAGTAGCATATGAAAATCTTGCCATTTCGGTAAGCAAACCAGAGTGAAATTTAATGCCAAGGAAGGATCAACAAGTAAGCCTCTTGAACTCATTCATACTGATATATGTGGACCCATGAGAAAAAGGTCACCACATGGAGAACAATACTATATTCTGTTTATTGATGATTTCTCTAGAATGTGTTGGATTGGGTTGCTAAAGCACAAAGATGAAGCATTTGAAAAATTTCAGATCTTCAAAGCATTGGTTGAAAATGAATTAGATCTAAAAATCAAGTGTCTTAGATCTGATCATGGAGGTGAATATATATCATATGAATTCTTTAATTTTTGTGAACAACATGGCATAAAAAGACAGTTTTCTGTAGTTGGTACCCCACAAAAAAATGTAGCAGAAAGAATGAATAGAACGGTTCAATAGATGGCTCAGGCTATGCTTGATTATTCAGGAAAACCTGACACATTTTGGGGAGAAGCAGCACATACTGCTGTAAATATTCTTAACAAATCACATGTTCATATAAATAGTGATAAAACTCCATATGAGCTCTGGTATGGTAATATTCCCACTGTAAAGCATTTAAAAGTTTTTGGAAGCAAATGTTTTATCAAGAACAATGATGAAAAACTTGGCAAGTTTGAACCTAGGGCAGATGAAGGAATATTTCTTGGTTACTCTTCTAGAATTAAATCATATAAATGCTACAATAAGAGACTTTGGAAGATTGTTTAATGCATTGATGTTGTAATTGATGAATCTCTCTCAACTCTAGAAGGGGAAATACAAACAACTAATGAAGAAGATGATGATGTATATCTTCTTGCATCTAATAGAGATAATATAGAAGGTGAACAAAATGAAGCAGCAGAAGAAGATCTATCTAAAAAGGCTCCATCCAAATATGTTCAAAAGAATCATCCAGAATCTCAAATTTTGGGAGAAAAGGGATCAGGTGTCAAAACAATAAGAACTCTTGTAGGGTCTACTAGCTATACATTTCCACTCTCCAGACAAAGCTTCCCATGAGTATAAACATATCAGCAATATATGGAAGAAAATACTATGAAAACAAGCTTCCAAATGACAACTAGAGAGTGAATCATAGTTCCACACAAGGAACCAGCGCAGTGCATCCCATGCCTGCCTCAAAACAAAAAATAACAAGTGCTTCACCAGCCACTTGTTTTCTGCCATAGTTAGCTCATAAGATGGAAACATGAGGATAGAATGTGGTGTCAATGGTGTACACCAAGAATCATGTGGCTTCCCCTGCAAACCACCAATAAGGTAGCCAAAATCAATGCTACAAGTAGCTACAAGTACATCATCATAAAATATGCAAGAAGGGATAATTCTTCTTGATACATCATGCTTCTCAAACAAGGGAAATAAGTACAATACAAAATGTGAAATTATACCTACTCCATCATGCACTTGAGATCTTGAGCTCAAATGGCTCAACTGGAATCTTTCCCTCACCTCCAAAGAGTAGGGAAGTGGCTATGACCTCCTCTCTATCACCATCCGGGCTATGCATCTCTCCATATGCTGAAATATGTCATGCTAGATGCTCTCCCAAGTGAACTCCTCTGCCAAAGAAATATATGCATCATAATGCATGGAAATGAATTCCTTATGTGCTGCAAGTAGCAACCTCTCCTTGAGAGTAGAAGCTCTAGTCAATCAGACTTTTCCATGTGAATAGATGACCATATCATCCACCATATACTCATCATCTCTATCCGGGTCATCAAGAATCATACATGCACCTATATCCTTGGAGTACTCTACCAAGAGTTGAGATCTCCATTATGGATCAATCCTCCTAAGAGACAGCGGAGGTGATCTGGCATGTGAAGCTCTCCTCATGCTGTTGCCTACTGCTTCGACATCCCCATGCCAAATTATCCCTCCAAACTATTCACCTCTCCAAAATCCAAGAGTGGTGAACCCAAAGTCAAGATGTCTCTCATGAATTGTAGATCTGGTGGCCCCCCTAGTGGAATGCCTCCATGTAGTGAGACATCGAAATATGAAGTGGACTATACATATGAGTGGACTGAGTTGTCTCTCTCTTCACTGCGTAGTGCAGTCCCCTCCGTTTGTGCAGAAATCTCCTAAAATAGATAAGGATGAATTCTCATCATCCCTTGATGTTGATCCTTCTCCTCTTCTTCCATATATGAGAATGCCTCATCCTCAGTGAGAGACCCTTGATCTTGGTCATCTCTTGAAGGAAGGAACTCCATGTCTTCATTAATCGAAGAGGGCTCTTCAAGAAGTGGGGATTTTTCCCTGGGAAAAATATCATGTATGTTTTTATCCCTTTTAAAAATATGGAGTGGATTTGGTTTAATAGGTCTCTCCAACTCATGCAAAGTGTTTGAGTTTTTGTTTTTAATAAATGATGGTTCACAATATCTTCTATCAAATCTTCTCACCAATTCTTTAGTGAACCCAACATAAGTTTTTACATTTGCATGACAAAATGAAGGAGAATCATTAAACCACCAATCATGAGCCATACCTTTTAGGTGAAGCGCTGCTACTCTGATGGCCTCCTTCTCTAAAACGTGGTGTAGCTGAAAAAAGGAATCTAGCTCTTCTACCCAAGCTTTGGCTGTGCACTCTGCTGATCCATCAAAGTGAGATAGGAAGATTCTACCTCTCTTGCTTCTTTTGTGACTGCTGGATCTTGCCTCCTTGAGTTTGCAAAACCCTTGGAAGTCTAATTTCTCCTTGAATCTCCATGATTGAGATTCATACTCCCGAAGATAGTTACTTAAGGTCTCCTCCCTTGGTGCATCTTCTTCCTCCACCCTTCTTGTAGTAAATGTAGGCAATAGACTATGTTGTGGATCTGAATGTGTGGCTTAATGCTCACACCCATCATGTGAATATCTAAGGCTTGCTTCAAAACCTCTCAAAAATCTTCTACACTCCTCCCCTTTCATCTCCTTGAGATCTTCTTTAATATTCTTCATAGCTTTGAAAAGAAGCAGGGAGATCCTCTCTTCCTTCATTCCTCCAAATAATGGAGTCATGCTTTTTTTTCTTCTACACAACTTCTATTTATGAGAAGCTTCTCCTCGTAATGGCATAATGTCTTGGATGCACAGGCTGAGCCAATATTATGCTCTGATACCACTGTAATATCCCAAAATAGGGGATCTTTACAACAATAAGAATATCTTAAGATATTATAAAGTTGGAGATATAGAAATATTTGAAAAAAATAATGCAATATATTTCAATTTACTTATTATATCAAATTAGGAGAATATCAGAAAAACTATATCTCCATATGTTATCTCCAAGCGGGGGAAAGCAGTGATCTGGACCATTATAACGCTATTTCCAGAAAATAACACTATAACTATGAGAAATGGAATTTGGATCCCTTATTTCATGCAATATAAATCTCACATATAGAGTGGGAGCTGAAACAAATCATTCTATCTAAGTTAAATAGATCTCCCGGTTCTCATATGGCTTAAAAACACTGAAAACCCATAGCTTAACCCATACAAAAAAATCTGAAGCAATAATAGCGTAATTACAAGAGTGTTTCTGTAGAAATATGTTGTATACAACATATCTAGAGTTTATTTAGCCAAAGTACAAAGAAAAATATAGATCTAGCCTCTTTTATAGAATGTAAAGATAACCCGACAAGGGTTTCTTGGAAGCTTAAGTACAAAAGGAGTAGATCTGAATATTCAGCTGAAAAATAATGCAATCCCCTTCAACATTACATGAATATAGATGAATAAATTACAATATGGATGAGACTCCCTTTCCCTATCTTTCTGGGAGAAGGGTTGGCCCTTTCTCTAGGAAACTAACCAAAAATCAACGTATTAAACCTTACTACAGCAGCTCTCTGAAGAATGACGCAGTTCCTGCAAGGGATTGCACTGTAGAAGTGCAGAGAATATTTGGCCAAGTACCAAGATGTGAAAATATGCCCAGTAATACTCCTTGCTGATCCTCCAATGGATAGAAAAGCTCTCCACTGAAAAACAACCCCAGAAATGACTCAAAGAGATCCTCCTTTTCTTTACCCTGCAACACAACCCAGCTCTAAACAGAAACTACGTTGTAGCTAAAGGAGGTAGCTTGGAAAAAATTATAGAATGAGGAAATGTAGCCCAAATAACCTCTCCTTCCCTGAGGATGAGGTAGGGATTCCCGACCGGGAACACCGTTGTGCTATACAGCATTTCAACCCTGCTAAACAGCAAGAGGAAGCAAAGCCTAAACAAACCCAAGAAAATAATAATAAAAATCATGAATCAAAATGGCTACCCTATTCTCCATATATAGCAAGTGCTCCTCTCCACCATGGGTCCCATCCATATGTCCCACCTAGCCCATGCAATTTATCCTCCATTAGAACTGTGCAGTCCATCATGGAGATACAATGTATCTAGACAGTGCATGTGGACTTGGTCAAAAGTGACTAGATCAACATGATCCAATCCTGTTCACACCTATAGGTGCTTAATCCAGCTACTTCATTCTTACTCCTTTCACATGTGGAGTGTTATTCATCCTCCTAAGAAGGTTAATAGGGCTCCCTACCCATTTATTCCACTATCAAGTGATACTGCTAACTATAATGTTCCATTTAGCTTTAGGCTAAAATTTGGGAACATTACAAAGGGTTATAGAAAGGTGATGAGGTAGGATCAACATGAGGTGAATGGATGTGAGTGGGTTGTGATGTATGAACAGCGGGATGTGATGGAGAAGTGTATATGGGAGGATTAAATGATGAAGGGATGTCCTACTCATGACAGCTACGTGGGGTAGTGAAAAACTCTTTTGCAATGAATGCATCCCATGAAAGGTTTTTCTGTTGAAGTTGATGTATGACCACCATTTTGATGAGTGAATGATGAAATAGAATCTGCATTTGATTATTGTGATCCCTCTTTTGCACAATATATGCCATCTTATCAATGCTACGAAAAATATAGTAAGGTATGTGTAGCATTCTAACTCTAGTGAAATGCATGAGGATTTGAATATGATATGAGTAGAGTCAAGAAAATGTTCCCTCACAAGTGAAGTATTTCATGATTATTCTTGTCATGGGAACATATTGGTCAAGGAGATGAGAAAAAGGGAAAATTGACTTCTTGTGATCCTTATACTTAGGTTTTAGGTATGGTTCATAATAGCTCATATCAAAGTTTACTTGTTTAAACCACCTCTCTCCCACACTTGGGATCCCTGTAGCAGCTACAATAGCATTGATGGACATATCAAAAGTGACCGCAACAATAGTGACATGTTTTTCATGTAGATTAGTGATGAACAATCTTGTTAACCCTAGGTGATTTTGAATTTGTTGCACTCTCTCACAAAACTCAAAACAACCCACATGCTTGAAACAAGACACAGTGAGAGGAGAGGCCATGAGTTCCCTTGTGATTATGGGTTCAAACCTGTTAATGTTCCCTCCTTTGTGATCATTTCTTCTTGGCATTTGTGCTTCACCAACACCACTATTTTCTTCTTCAAACATTTTAAACTCTGACTTATGAAACCCTAGGGTACAAATGGAATGAGATGAAAGGGAAGGGGATGAGATGGCTAGCTTGAACATGTGAAGGGAATGAATGAAGGGAATGAAGTGAATGAAAAAACTAGGTGAGTGAAAAACCTAGGTGAAATAAATTTACCCTGCCTGTGACTGATATATGCTTAAGGAAAGTGAAAAAGTTGTATAAACAGTGATCATAAATTAAAATTTGGGTTTCATTAGGGTTTCACTTCAAAACATTAAAGAGTTACCAAATATCTTAGAAACAGGAAATGAGGGTGTACTTATTGTTTATAACATCCTTGGAGGAATTAGGGAAAATTTGAATTTTGTTTGAACTGATTTGAAGTGGTACAACCCTAGGCAAACTTGACTGTGTATGCATGTAGCGCTGTTGTGTGAGGGCGCAACGCCTATCCAAACATGTAGTGCCACTGTCTGAGCATGCAATGCCTTTAAAATTTGCACCCATATATCCTGGCAAGGGCGCAGCACTGGTTGAAATTCACAACGCCAACCTTCTGAACGCGCAACGCCTGTGGATTTGGCCCATTTTCGCTCAAAAAACTTAGAAATTTTTCCTTACTGAATACTCCTGATGCTTTGAAGGGTAACAATAGCTTGTTTGAAATGCTTGATGGGCTTTATAGGCAAGTGGATTTAAATTTAACTTGAATACCCACTTTTCTAATGTTGAGGTTTTTTTCCTTTATCGTTGATACTCTTCTGCTTTCTGACTTTTGGCATTGCAAGTTGCTGAAGTCATGGAGTTGGATTTTTCATTTTCTCACTGAGGCTTGACATGATTGTTTTGAAAAATTTTGTATTTTATTAATTACATATAATAACATGAAATTACATTTATAAAAAAATTAAAATAAATTACATAGGTGACTTTTCTATCAAAATGACATTTTGATAAAAAAAGTCTTCAAACTGAAAATACAACCTTTAAAGCATAATAAAACCATCATGATGATCTTGTTTAATCCCTATCATATATATGTTGACCTCATTTAAATGAATGAATGACCTTGAGAAGTGAAAAACCCTAATGACCTAATGGGACTGCTTTTTAACCTGATTTTGAATGAGATTTTTACCAAATAGGTACCAAAGATCCAACAAAAAATTGACTCTCATATTTTTGCAGTGCTCATACCAAAAAATCCTCAAAATCCTATTGAATAGCTTATTAAGACCCTCAGCAAGCTACAAATCTCTAAAGAAGAATTGAAAAAAGTACAAGTGGATTTGGACAACGCCAAGCACTCCCTTGCACAAAATGAGAAACAACTAGAGATTGCAAAGACAAATGAAGAGTTAATCAGTAAAAATCTACAGGCAACAAACCAAGAAATCATTGAACTAAAAATTAGGCTAAAACGTAACATGTACCTCCTCGAGGCCAATAATCTAATATGAGATGAAATAATAAAAAAGGTGAAGAATAAATGGAAGAATATAACCTTGATGTTAGAGAAAAGGATTACAGTCAAGGACTACGAGTTCTTCTTCCTAACTTCCAAAGAGGAGGATGAAAGAAAATGTTGTTGTGAAACCAACTCCAAAAATATAAGAAAAGAGATATCAACACCTTAGAAATAAGCCACTTCGAGGGGGAAACCTCGAGTACATTACATGATTCAAAAATTCTTGGATGATACAAATTACAAAACCTCCTTTCTATATATAGGATTCCATGGGGCCACAATGTAATCCTAGCCGACCTAACAATAATAATTTAAGGGCACAATAATAACAATATGGGGGTTACAGGGGTACAATAATAACAATAAGGGGGTTACACTAACAACAATACGGGACTATAATAGTAATATAGGGACCTAAGCTACCCCTCTCCTTCAAAAAAGCGTTGTCCTCAACACTTGAGTAGCTCTGGGTGCTTCTATATAAAATTCTCATCCTCCCATGTAGAATCTTTAGTGGGTAAGTTCTTCCACTTGATGAGATAATCTCAAATTGATCGATTCTGTAGTTGTCGAGTTCTTGTTTCCGTGACCACTTCAGGTTCCAATATTATTTTTCCTTCCTCATCAAGTTCTGGAAATATTGTTTGAACTGGAAGATTTTCACCTATAACCTTCTTTAAGCATGAAACATGGAAAACTGGATGCACTCGTGAAGAAGCAGGAAGCTCCAATTTGTATGCGATAGTACCAATATTTTGCAACACCTTGTAAGGACCATAGTAATTTGGTGATAATTTATTATCCTTCTTAGCTTGCTTAAGGTCCATTTTTTTGTATGGTTGTAGCCGTAAAAATACCTAGTCTTCTACATCAAAAATTCTCTCGCTATGATGTTCATCTTCTTGTTGTTTCATTCGATTTTGTGCCAAATTCAGGTTATCCTTTAAGAGTTGGAGAACTTCTTGTTGATGCTCGATGTGATCTTCCACTGCTTGAACCTTCAAATTTTCTCTTAAAGGTGATTTCATGGATGGTGGATGATATCCATAAAGTGCCATAAATGGGGTCATTTTTGCTGCAGTATAGAAGGAAGTGTTATACCACCATTCAGAGAGAGGTAACCACTTGACCCATTGTGTTTGTTTATCATTTATAAAACAATGAAGATATCCTTCCAAACATTTATTTACTATCTCAGTTTGACCATCGAATTGGGGATGATAAGATGAGCTATGAGCTAATTGAGTACCCAAACAAGAAAATAACTCTGTCCAAAAATTTCCAGTAAAAATGGGATCTCTGTCGCTCACAATAACCCTTGGGTTTCCATGTAGCTTTTGAATTGTGTCCATAAATGTAGTAGCAACCTTACTTGATTTAAATTGATTAGTATTTGGAACTAAATGAAGTATGTGGTGATGAGTTGTGAGTATGAGGTGATGAGTTCTGAGTATGAGGTGGCGATGTCTAAATGTTTAGAACCGCAGACGGATCAAACACAAGTAGCGCAGAGGTTACTTGGGCGATAACCTCTGGCTCTTCTTGAAATAGTACTCCTGTATCCATAGGTTGGGTCTGATCTTCCTCGATGAGATCAAATATTTTCTTAGGCACCATAATTATTACTTTCTTGGGCTTGTGTGGAGCTACAGAGGGTTTGGGTGCCTTTCTCTTGCGGATTGGGGTGACTGTGATTGTTGCGGGTGAGTTGAACATGGTGGAAGGTAGGGTGGTGATGATAGGGGTTGTTGTGGATGATGATGCAGAATTCGAAGACTAGAAATAAGAAAAAGAAGGAAACATAGTAGAGGAACTTCTGAGAGTTTTTATTACCAGATTAAATTCCTTGGCCCTCCTGTCCAGCTGGTCTAGTAAAGGTCGTAGCTGTAGTTCAAAAACGCTCCTCTTTTTTTCCTCTGGTGTCTCCCCTGGGAGTGCTTTCAGTAGCATCACCTCAAAAGAATAGTGGGGTATTCCACTTCTAACCTCCATCGCAGCTCCTGGCCACGAACAAAATTCGGTGTCGAAGGCTTTTTATTCTACTTGAAACTTTGGTGGCCGCATTCAGAATGTGGTTTCATCGAGACAACTAAGTCTGATATATGTATGCTTATGGGTTACTTGAACCATATTTTTTTATGAAACTAGCTCCCAAAATAGAAGAGAAGAGAGATCAACACCTTATAAATAAGCCACTTCGAGGGGGAAACCTCTAATACATTACATAAATGAACAACTCTTGGATGATACAAATGACCAAAACCTCCTTCTATATATTGGAGTCCATGGTGCCACAATATAATCCTAGCTGGCCTACTAATAATAATTTAAGGGCACAATAATAACAATATTGGGATTACAAGGGTACAACAATAACAATAATGGGGCAACACTAATAACAATAAGGGACTAAACTAGTAATATAGGGACTTAACATGCCCCTCTCCTTCAAAAAAGTGTTGTCCTCAACACTTTAGTAGCTCTGGTGCTTCTGTATAAAATTCTCATCCTCCCATGTAGAATCTTTAGTGGGTAAGTTCTTCCACTTGATGAATAACTCTGAAATTGATCGATTTCATAGCTATCGAGTTCTTGTTTCCGTGACCGCTTCAAGTTCCAATATGATTTTTCCTTCCTCATCAAGTTCTGGCAATATTGTTTGAACTGGAATATTTTCACCAATAACCTTCTTTAAGCATGAAACATGGAAAACTGGATGCACTCGTGAAGAAGCAAGAAGCTCCAATTTGTATGCCATAGTACCAATCTTTTGCAACACCTTGTAAGAACCATAGTACTTTGGCGATAATTTATTATCCTTCTTAGCTTGCTTGAGGGACATTTGTTTGTATGGTTGTAGCTATAAAAATACCCAGTCTCCTACATCAAAACTTCTCTCACTGCGATGTTGATCTGCCTGTTGTTTCATTCGATTTTGTGCCAAATTCAGGTTATCCTTTAAGAGTTGGAGAACTTCTTGTTGATGCTCGATGTGATCTTCCTCTGCTTGAACCTTCGAATTTTCTCTTAAAGATGATGTGATGGATGGTGGATGATATCCATAAAGTGCCATAAATGGGGTCATTTTTGCTGCAGTATGGAAGGAAGTGTTATACCACCATTCAGCAAGAGGTAGCCACTTGACCCATTGTGTTTGTTTATCAGATACAAAACAACGAAGATATCCTTCCAAACATTTATTTACTATCTCAGTTTGACCATCAGATTGAGGATGATAAGATGAGCTATGAGCTAATTTAGTGCCCAAACAAGAAAATAACTCTGTCCAAAAATTTCCCGTAAAAATGGGATCTCTGTCGCTCACAATAACCCTTGGGCTTCCATGTAGCTTTTGAATTCTGTCCACAAATGTAGTAGCAACTGTACTTGCTTTAAATGGATGAGATAATGCACAAAAGTGTGCATACTTGTTAAGTCTATCAACTACCACCATGATGACACTCTTTCCTTCGGACTTAGGTAAACCTGTGATAAAATCCATTGAAATCTCCTCCCAACGTTGAATTGGAATGGATAAAGGTTGTAGAAGTCCCGGGGTCTTAATTGTCTCAACTTTATTCTATTGGCAAACCAAAAATTCCACCACAAACTTTTGAATATAAGATTTAAGGCCATCCCAAAAAAATTCTTTCTTCACCCTGTGGTAAGTTTTTAAAAATCCTGAGTGTCCTCCTAAAGGAGAAGTGTGCAATTCCAGAAGAGTCTTTTGTTTTAGTTGGGAATTCTTACAAAGATATAAGCGATCTTTGTACCATAAGGAATCATTTTTCCAACTAAATGTATCAGATGTACTAGGATCTTGCTGCAACTTTTGAATGAGTTTCCACACGTCTTCGTCCTTCTTCCATTCATATCTTTCTTTGGTTATCCAATCTGGTTGGATAATAGAAATGGCACAAAGCAATGCTTCCACCTCTTCATTCTTTCTTGAGAGTGCATCTGCAACAACATTTAGCTTCCCTTTTTTGTATATTATTTCAAAGTCATAACCCAGCATCTTTGTGACCCATTTTTGCTGCTCTTCTGAAGATAGTCTTTGTTCCAAAAAGTGTTTAAGACTATCATGATCAGTTTTTACCTTGAAGTGTCTTCCCATTAGGTAAGTTCACCATTTCTTTAGTGCATGTAGTATTGCTAACATTTCCTTCTCATAAATATGTTTTTGTAAATACTTTCCTTTGATTGGACGACTTTCAAAAGCAATGGGTCTTCCTTCCTGCATTAAAACTGCACCAATTCCATTTCCTGAGGCATCACATTCCACAATAAAGGTTTTTGCGAAGTCTGGCGTAGCTAAGACCGGTGCTAGGCACATTGCCTCTTTAAGACGTTCAAAGGCCTTAGTTGCTTCAGGAGTCCATGAAAATGCATCTTTCTTCAATAATGTTATTAGAGGTGCTGCTATTCTCCCATAATTCTTAACAAACTTGCGATAATACCCTGTTAACCCGAGAAATCCTCGCAACTGCTTTATGGTTGTGGGGACTTTCCATTCCTTAATGGCTTTAATTTTGTTAGGGTTTACCTTAACACCCTCGTGAGATACAATATGACCCAGATATTCCACCTCTTGTACTCCAAAGAAACATTTGGATGTTTTTGCATATAATTATTTCTCCTACAATAGTTTGAGCACCCTGTCAACATGTTGAACATGATCCTTCCAAGACCTGTTGTAGATTAGTATATCATCAAAAAATACTAGCACAAATTTTCTAAGGAAGGGTTTGAAAATAGAATTCATCAAGCCTTGAAATGTAGAAGGTGCATTGGTAAGGCCAAAAGGCATGACCAAAAATTCATAATGACCCTCATGAGTTCGAAATGCTGTTTTTGGAATATCTTCAGTCTTCATTCTAATTTGATGATATCCTGAACGAAGATCCAACTTGGTAAATAAATTGCTCCATGTAATTCATCCAATAATTCATCAATCACAGGAATGGGAAATTTGTCTTTAATGGTGAGCTTATTGAGCTCCCTATAATCCGGACACATGCGCCATGATCCATCCTTCTTGTGTACCAATACTACAGGAGCAGAGAAAGAACTTTGGCTAGTTTGAATTATACCCGCCTCTAACATTTCTGCAATCATACGTTCAATTTGTCTCTTTTGAACATAAGGATATCTATAAGGCCTGATGTTTGGAGGAACACTTCCTGGAATCAAATGAATAACATGATCATGATCACGAATAGGTGGGAGTCCTTTGGGAGTTTCAAACACCTTGGAATGATTGTCCAAGACTTGTTGGAGATCTGCAGAAATAGATAATTTTGATGTTGGAACTTCTAGTGAGCATAATTGTGCAATTACGCCTCGTTGTTCTTTCTTTAGAAGCTTTGTCACGACATTAGAGCTTATTATCCTTCCTGGCTTCCCCACAATACCCCGTAATTCGACTTCCTTTCCTTCTGAAAAAAATTTCAAGAAAAGTTCTTGAAAATTAAAAGCTACCGTCCCCAAAGATTGTAACCATTGTACTCCTAGTACAACATCAGCACCTCCCATGGGAATGGAAAGCATTGGACTAGTCAATACATATTCCCCCATGGTTAGCTTGATATTATGGCATTTTCTAGAGCAATTTATAGTTCCTCCATTTGCAACCATCACTTGAAATTTTGGTGTTGGGTATAGGAAACAATTTAATTCCTTGGCTACCTTACAATGAATAAAATTATGGGTGCTACCTGAATCAATCAACACTATTACCTTTTTCTTCTTGATTTGTCCTTCTATCTTGAGAGTTTGAGGAGTGGTAATTCCTGCCAGTGCATTACATGATATGGTCGGATTCATTTCTTCCTCTTCTAGGGCTGGTTCCTCGTGTATATCCTCTTCTTGTTCATTTTCTTCTTCCTCTTCACAATCTATGTAAAACAATTTCTTCTCAGCACACTTATGACCTTTAGTGTATTTTCTATCACAACTGTAGCAAAGCCCTTTTTCTCTTTTTTCTTCCAATTGTTGTGGTGTCAACCTTGTAGGTTGTGGAAATCTAGGAGTAGCAACACTTCCATCTTTATATAAGTGAGTGGTAGGCTTCCTTGTCGCCATAATTTTACATTCAATTTTTCTTGCCAACCTGAATGCCTTCTCCAATGAATCAGGTTCCAAAACGTGAACTTCATGTTGGATTTTATCCTTTAAAGTACCTATGAAGAGATCAATCTTGTGTTCCTCTGGAATATCAGTTACCCTTATATTCAATTTTTGGAAGTCCTCAATGTACTCCCCCACTGAACACTTTTGTTTGAGATTTATCAATTAGCTAAAAGGGTGTTTCTCTTTGTATCCTCATAGTGTGCTTTCATTTCCTCCATAAAAATTGGCCAAGTGACAATTTTTTTACAGGATCAAAGCCATCGATACCATACAAATGTATTTTGTTCTAAATGTAAATTTGCAATGCGTACCTTTTATGTGTTTTGCACATTATTGAGATCAAAATATTGCTCCATCTGTAGTATCCATGTTACATAATCCTTTCCATCAAAATTTCTCATATCCATTTTTGGAATATGGTGGTTCTTCCCTCCAACATTAGAGTTTATGAAATCACGATTAACATTTATTTTGTTCTCATCATGAGTTTCCTCTATTATCTTTTCACCATTAGGAAAAATTTCTTGTATCAACTTTGCCAAGCCTTCCATGTCTGCTTTTAGATAATTCTTCATGTTTTCCATCTTCGCTTCCATGTCATCCATATTATATTCCATTCCATCTTCCATGCCATCCATCTTAGCTTCCATGCCATTCTTCAAACCATCCATATTAGATTCCATGCCTTTCTTCAAACCATCCATCTTAGTTTCCATGCCTTTCTTCAAAACTTCCATGTCATTTTTTGTTTCTCTTTGCGAGAGAGAAATTTGTTGCACTTTCTCTTGTAATTTTGATATGTCATGTTTCCATTCTTTGTCTTCATGAGTCATAGTAGAGCCTTCTAAAGGCTTAATGGGTGTTGAATTATTTTTAGGGGCCATTTGAGAATCCAATACTGATATCTATTCTACAATATGCCCTTGGAATCAATTCAACTTGATTCTTCAAACAAGACTTATGCAATTCGGAAAAAAAATACACACCTTCTACTTGCTTTTGAGGAGCTTGATATTCAAATTGACTTATCTATATACTTGCAGATCCTCAATATCTGAAATTCGGCCCTGTCGTAGTCCTCTGAAGCTTCTTTCAAATTCCACAAGTCTGACTTGATTTGGATTCTTCAAGGCAAAGTTATGTCCAATCTCTCACAATGACCTAATTATGGATTGGTTCAGTAGAGAAAAATTGTACGACTTGCCATGTGTCATTGTTTTCTCCTTTGTCTCTGAAATTTATAGAAATGAAACTACAGTCCATGTACTTCCATTAAAGTTTTACATAATTCCAATCCGATTCTCAAAGTGAGAGTTATGAATATTTTCCCACGATCACCTCTTTGAGATGAAATTTGGGAGCCTGAAAAATACCTAACTTCCATAGATCATATCTCTGAAAATATTGCAAACCAAGCTCTGAAATTTTGCGAAGATATTCCTTATGATTTTGGCTTTGCGCTTTAAAAGTTTTAGCTTCTGAACCTTCGTAGAAAACATTTTATAGCGAAACTTCCGCTATGACCTGTTTAAGTGAAATTCAAGAGC
Organism: Pinus albicaulis; assembly: GCA_034641835.2. Classification (NCBI taxonomy): domain Eukaryota; kingdom Viridiplantae; phylum Streptophyta; class Pinopsida; order Pinales; family Pinaceae; genus Pinus; species Pinus albicaulis. The sequence continues at coordinate 161,664,103 of CM076572.1, read as the reverse complement.
CTCCAAAAAGCCCTAACTTCCATAGATCATATCTCCGAAAGTATTGTGAACCAAGCTCTAAAATTTGGCGACGTTGTTCCTATGGATTTTGGCTTTGCACTCTAAAAATTTCAGCTTTATAACCTTCATATCAAAAAATTTATAGAGAAAATTCCACAATGACCTATTTGGAGCAATGAAACCCTAGAATCCAAAGCTCTAACACCAAATGTTGTGAAACCAGCTCCAAAAATAGAATAAAAGAGATATAAATGCCTTAGAAATAATCCACTTTGAGGGGGAAACCTCAAATACATTACATGAATCAAAAATTCTTGGATGATACAAATTACAAAACCTCCTTTCTATATATAGGATTCCATGGGGCCACAATGTAATCCTAGCCGACCTAAAAATAATAATTTAAGGGCACAATAATAACAATATGGGGGTTACAGGGGTATAATAATAACAATAAGGGGGTTACACTAACAACAGTAAGGGACTATACTAGTAATATAGGGACCTAACAAACATTGAGATGGCTAAAAACTTCATTCAGTATATTAATGAAAATCCAATCAGTGATTTGAGGGCCATAAACGTGGTAGATCGGGTAACTGCAACCTTGGAGTTCTCCAAGATGATCCAGAAGGAAGTTTCTATATCCAAGGCTAACGAATGTTTAGAAAATGTTTTGAAGGATGTAGCTGCATTTGACTCAGAGTTCGAGCAGAGGATTATCATTGGAATTCCTAGTTGTTCATACCTTGTGGGAGCATTGATCCCATGGAAACAATAAAATTCTATGCTTGTAGAGGCTAAGAGAAAAGTTGACTCTTCCCACAAGAAGATCTCCTCCTTAAAAGGAAATATAGTGGTGAACTATCTAAGGATGTATTTCCAACTATTATGGCTATTGAGGACCTTATTTTGCAGCAGGCCAAATTATGCAGGCCTCACAGGTCTTAATATTTCTTATCAAAATTTATTTCGATCTCCTCTGTGGATTACAACATTTTTGTAGAAATGTGACCAATTCAGCAATTCTCCATAACTCCAGATCATCGATCCAACAACTCTTCCTCCAAAACCCATCCAACTAGAATGAATATTTTTTTGATCGTTTCAATCATTACAATTTTTTGTTTTTATGTTTTTGAAAATATTCCATTTAAATAAATGAACTCTAGTCACTTAATGCTTAGTTATTACATATGTGAAAGTAGCATGCCAACACCTTTTTTGTTATGATGAAACATTATGAGAGCAAGAAAGAATATTTTGTAAGGGGGTACTCATTCTGAGACCCTATAAAAAAAATTATGATACATTTTTAAGGGTTCCAAGTTTTGGTTTCAAAGGGATATTGAATTGTTAATGGAGAAAGGGAAAATTTATGCTCTATTTGCATATTAATAAAGGGTTTTGGTGATTCTGCTTGAAAATAGTTGTAGTATGTATTATTTTAAGTGATCATTCCATTTTTAGTTTCTTCTTCTCGGATGGCATGTAATATTGGTTGTTGGATGTAGTCTTAGATAAATAATGGATTCATCCATGTGTATTTGATTTATTTTCTTCATGTTCTTCTTTCATATATGTTGCAATGACAAGTGAACTATATGCTTCTATAGGTTATCCCCCATAACTAAATATTAAGTTTTTTATGGGTTTGTTGTGATATCAATTGCATCTTCCCTCTTGAAAGAGATTTTGAACCATTTCTAATTCAAAATTGTGTTTGAGTTTTCAATGTAATTGAACAATTCTCGCATATATTCAATCACTTTTAATATTTCATAGGCACTGAACTCTCCTCAACCTGGGGGTTTTCTCTAGGAGTTACAACATCTAGGAGGAGGATGGTAATGAAAAAGTGGATGTAGGGTGAATGTGCCAACCCTTCAAGTAATTGGAAATCCTTAGAGACTAACAATCAACGTATTTTCATATTGGGAGTAACATACATCTAATGATCAAATTGCAACAAAATGAATACAAATGGAAAGGATTAGTTGAATTTTATTTCACGAAGAACTATTCTATCCTACAACATGTGTCTAATATATTTCCCAAGACATGATATTAACTTCTAATCTGCAAGAACAAATCATGCGAAGATATACAATCCAAAGCCTAGAAAACTCCAAAGAAACACAAACACATATTTTTGGCTTGTAATTGTGCACTCTTCAACCACACTTCACACAAGAGAGGTGGTCATCAAGCCTGCAACCACAATTTTTGCAATCTAATTTATACATAAACAAGGAGAGAAATACACAAAATTAAACAAACACAAAATAAAAATACATGAGAGGGGCTAAAGCCTCTAGGTTGGTCCCTACCCAAGGGTTTCAACCCTCCTAAGTTAACTCATATGTGGACCAATAATGGACCTTTCATTAACATAAAATGGTGTTAAAATACATATTATCAAAATGGAAAAATAGTATCAATTATATTTCCTTCAATAGTTCTTCCTATCTCCCATATTTTGAATCCTAATGAGCCCTTAGGCTTTATTATTTATACGAAAAGTGACTGAGGGGCATCTCCCTTTAAAGGAGGACTGCTTCCCTCCAAAATCTTAAAACCAATGGATCTAGCTCCCTTAGATCCTCTCATGCACTTGAGTTCCTCAGTTGTCAATGGATTTTTAGTTTTAGATGAGTGTATATGAGTGATTCTATGGATCACTTCTAGTCTAAAGAGAGTAAATGTAGGGGACAAACCTCATACATTCCCTCTATTTTCCTCGAATGTTCCTCTTCATCATAAATGTACCCAAAAATTCTCTCTTTCCTGCACACAAACCACATTAGGCCATGAAGTATGACAAACGCCCTTTAGTATTCCTACTTAGCACATTATATCCAAAAAAATGTAAATTAATCTGGACAAAAGAAAGAATTTATGAGCTTGAAGATAGAAATATGGGCCTCAAATATACCTATTTATGGGACCTCTTAGTGTCGGTATCTTCATCCCTCTGTCAGTGATCAAAATCCTCTTGTTGCATTGCATATTAGGTGTCTCACTCGGTCAGCTGCATTCCATTAGGAGCATGGATCATCTGACGGTACTGGCTTGTTGTTCATATCCCTCATGTCCTTTACCTGCTGGCCCATTTCCATTCATTAAGATCATTTGTAGTCACTTTTTGTCTCATAGTTTGCAAAGAGTCATTTTTAGGGTTTTAGTGTCATTAGGTCTAGGGTTTCATTAATAAGGTCTTCAAAATTCCCAATAATGGTTAGCAAGTGCATGAGGAGTTTGAAATAATGTTTCAGTACTAAGAACTTCATTATCATATGCTTAATAATGTATTTTTCTTCAAAACTCTGTTTGAAGAAAAATAGAGTATTTCATATTTTTATGTATAAATGTAATGTAATTTCAAGTTTTCTCAGTTGTAAAAATAATTTCACTGGCAACCCTGGTCACCTTTGTCAAGCTCCAGCAAATTCATTCCCTGCAAGGCAAACACAAAGCACATCATTCAGTCAATCAAAGCCAAAATGAAGCAAGTTGTTTAAAACAGAGTTTAAAAAGTGTCAAATCTAAAACATTACAAAGTGGGTTTTTGAAGCGGAAAATTAAAATCTCTTTGGTATATAAGTCATCTCCATGATTCAAAGGCTCATTTGTGTTCCAAGAGGAGAGAGTGAGCAAAGGAAAGGGCCGAGTAAAATGAAGACAGTAAAATCATAACAGAGTTGGAAAGTTTCAGTGGTGCGGCACATTGGCTGGGTGACGCAGCGTATTGGACAGGCGCGACACATTGGGTCGGCGTCCACTGTGTTGAGAATACACCAGCGCGACGCATAGGAGTGGCATGGCGAGTTGGGTTGGTGGCGCGACAGGTAGAGTTGCCACTTGTTTTGAACCCGAATTTCAATCAAACTCGAAATTACCCAACTGCCTCCAGTCCAACTAAGTCAAACAACTGTGTTAATGCCAAATGAACTTGTGTCTTATGATGTCTATGAGGATTTAATAAACAAAAATTCCAACCCTATTTTCTTGTCAAGAAATGCTTCCTTAGGGTTTATAGTTTGGTTTTTTGTGTCTATCACTTCCACTTCCCCACCTTGTTTTTCCCTCATCACTGTTCTATATCAACCCATTCCCCATATCCCTAAATTCACTCATTCCCTATCCCAATTCCCATTATCCCATCCTAACTATGAAATTCCCCAACCCCCAATGCTATCCCAAAAATCCTAGTGACTGCCTCTAAAACTCTTTAATTCCCCAAATTTCAATTGGAAATATTCCCAACATTTCCCCTACCCTCTCCCTCCATAGTCCCTCACACATTTTCATACATTTTGCAAAAAAAACCTAAAGACACCTAAAACTCCTCATACGCATCTAAGACAACACAGACTTTGGCAAACATGGAGATAGATTCCTCTTATGACTGAGACAGTGACTCTACAACTGAATTGCATGCACCAAGGAGACCTCACAAGAGTGGCAGACATGTGAGGGAAGAGCCTACTTTACTTGCTGAGCTACAGGCCTGTCCTCTTGCTATTACATGTTTTCAACAGCAGTCTTGTTATTAGTTTTGTGAGATGGTTGCTAGATTTCACCACCATCATGAGCTAGCTATGTTATTTGTGCTTCATTTACATAACGGCCAAGTCACTCTTGCAGGTGTGACATTCACCTTGACACCTGAATCTATCTCTCTAGCAACCGGTATTCCAAATGTTGGAGAGAAATGGAACAAAAGGCAGCAAGTTGACAGGGAACACTATGAGCCATATATCAAGACCAGTTTTTTGAGACAACTCAGTAGATTCATATGCTCCTTTGATGAAACTCATTATCAAATATTTCAGTTGTGAGGGTCAGTTTTCTTGCCTCTATGCCTATCATATCAGGTTGTTGATGCATTTTACCAGGGTGAGAATGATGAACCTCCCTTACTTCATGTGCCATAATATTGAGAAGATGACCACCCTAGTGCAAAGGAAAACTCCTGAGCAACAGTATAACAGTATCTATCACTTTGCACTCATCAAAATTGTGGTTATGCATCAGCTTGGTTTGCAAGATATTTCATGGGAAGATTTCATTTCTAATGAGTTGTTCACAACTCCTCAGGTACCTTTGGAGGCTTTTCATGAGGCAGGTGAACCTTCATATCAGCAGGAAGGTCATGAGACATAGAATGCTAGTGTGCCGGTGTTTGTCACCTATCAGAGGGGCACTAGAGTGTTGTTTGTAGCAGCCAAGCAAGTATTATCTCCACCCAGGGTGGAAGGGGTCTCGCTTCATTCATCAGCAGTACAGGTACAGGACAAGGGTAAGAGGCCAATACATGATGAGGGGCCTTCAGGAGGCCAGGATATAGACTTCATACTCATTGATGATGATTTGGGCTCACCAAGCTCAAAGATGAGAGAGATCGTTCAGGAGCAGAAGGCGAATATAAACACTTTGTCCCTCAAATTGAAAAGAGCCCAGTGGATAATCAACTACCTTGAGTAGAGAAACAAACAACTAGAGGATCAGCAAACTATCATGGAGTTACAAAATATATGTGAGAACCGGCAAGCTGCCAAAAGGAGCAAAATCGAGATGACATCCATTGAGCAAGAGATTGAGGCTGATCGTGAAACTTGGCTTGAAAGGGTAAATATTCATTTGGAAAATCTTTTGGAGAAGGCCAACAAGGAAAATAACATGTTTAGGCACATGGCTAATCATTATTGGGCAAGAAATCATGTTTGCAAGGCACGAATCAAAATCTTGAAGGCCAAGTTGAAGAAGGCCTCAAAGCATCGGAAAGGGAAAGATAGACTTCAGAACTTGGCTGAGGCTTACCTAGCCTAGCATAGTACATAATGGAGAACACTCAACCCAAATTTCAAGAAATTTGGGACAGTTTTTACAAATTTTGATTTTTTGGCCTAAAAACAGATTTTTCAGCTCTATGCGTCGCGCCACTTGGCGCACGCTTTTGATGGGAGACTCCCCTTGGGGAAAACTTTACATTTTTTTATTTTTCATGGAAAATTATGCATGCCTACTTATGGATGATATTTTGACAGGTTTTGGGCTTCCAGAAGGGTAAAAAACACCCTGAAAATGACCTTTCTGCCCCTTTTTGGACACACAGGAAGCAGTGTTGGGAGAACTCATTTTTGGAGGGGAAAATCGAAGCCAAATTCAGAAATTCCACTTGTGTTGGAAAGTATAAAGGAAAATATTTCCAACAAGCCCACTTGGAGAAAATTTAGACTCCAGGAAGTCCTCCAAAGTCAGCTCCAAACTGTCACAATGCATAGAAAAGTCAGGCACGACGCATTGGGGATTTTTGCTCATTTTGGACTCAATAACTTTGTTTTTCTCCTAGTTTTTGACATTTTGACTTTCTTACTTCCAAATGTTAAACTCATGATGTAATTGGATGTATATTGATGGATCTTGATGTAATTTTGTTAAATTTTTACTCATGGAAGTAGATTCATCCATCAAAAAGTGAATTGCAACTGAATGAATCAGTTTCCTATCTTATAGAGGCAAGTTGTTCCACTGCATATTTTCTAGTTCTCAGTTTAGATCTTGTTGAAACAGCTCCTAAACTTGTGAGATCGACTCCTAGAGGCTGGGTCTGAGTTATTATTTGTCTATATCTTGTGGTTTTTCAGTCATTAGCATGGTTGGACATTTGGGATTTCTTTTGAGCATCATTGTACATCATTTCTGCAGTTTGGCAAAGGAAATAGACCAGGGTTTGCAGCACTCCATGGGATTCATGTGGTACTTTGCTTTGATAGTGTGCTTCTCTCTGTAAATGTAAGCCTACTGGTGTTTTATGTATATCACTTTCCCTCTTATTTCTTCTTAAGTTAAACAAACAAGGATAAAGGTGGAATTCATTGGAATTTGCAGTGCTCTACCTAGGGTTTGTTTAATTTTCTATGTTTTCAGCTATTTGGAGAGGATCCTTGAAGGTTTCTTGCCATCTTCAACTCTTCACCGGTCTTAGCTATCCATTTCATTCAAAATTGAAGTGTCAAAACAATTTCCTACCTTACCCCATTCAGATTTCTGCAAAAACTAGGCCTCATTCCCCAGACCCAAAATCTGCCTTTCCCTTTGATCCAACAAACACCCTCAAAATCAAATCAAACTCTTTTACATATATACCTAGCCTAAAATCAGCCTTCATTCAAGTCATCTCAAGCCTCACTAATCATTTTTTGCTGAGATTGACCAGGAGAGAGCCCTCTCCCGATCTAGTAGGGCTAGCTACCAGGTTAAGTGTGGTTTGATGTTACCCTAGATTCTGCCTTTCTCAGCCTAAGGTAGATTTAGGCCATAACATAGTGGCGACTCTGTTGGGGAAACACAAAAAAATTGTTTGCTTGTTAGTGTTATTCGTTTTATAAACTACAGACGGAGCCTGAAGTTAGCCAGATAGCTTTCGAAACGCTCTTGCTTTGCATTAGCGAACGTAGATAAATGTTGCTTCAGTCAATCTTCGGTCTAGTCTTATAAACGTAACATCTGACTTGTAAATTTCCCCAGTAAATCAGATAATTCTGGACTTTTGGGTGATGATTCTAGAATTTGATAGGCTGAACAAGTTGATTTTTTCCATTTGATTTTTGGTAATAATTCAACACACTGGCTTCCAAAAAACACACCAAAGAAAATCCAGATCCCGATCCACCTCCTGTGTATGAAAATCCAAATCTTATTTCAATAATCCTTCGTCGAGAAAGTCCTGTGATTCCTATGTTGAAAACTCATTCATGTCCTGTTGTTTTTTAGTATCTTAAAGATCTTGAGTTTGATGAACAATTTGAGTTGTCATTGTTTGAGACTAAGTCTGAAAGTGCTACTGATTCTACTGTCCTAAATCCAGAGTTTTTCAAAGATCTTGAAATTTAAAAATCTAATAGATCCATTGACAGTTACATTTTGAATATTCAGAATTCCATTTTGGCAACAAACATTCCCGAATTCATAGAGTCTGCATCTGCAACTCTTGGGTCATCCGCAGTTACATCTAGTTCACAAATTCCTACCAAGCCTCCTTTCATTCCCACCATTCCCGTGAAACCTTCTATCTCTGATCAACAATCTATAGTAGTATCACCTCCCTCCTCACCACATACACCTCATACATCAACTACTCTGACTCCTCCTATATCCCCAAACCCAGTTGTAAATCCACCCAGGGTAATGGCTGCCCCATTTGCACCCCTTGTGTTGCCTCAAAACTTGGCTGACATGCTCGCTAATTATCAAAGAAAATTTTCATTATTTTATGGCATTCCTCACATTTTTACTGCTCAGCAACATGTGGATAGGATGGCATATTTCTTTGACCTTCATGAGATTGATGCAGAAAATGTGACAATGAGACTGTTTGTACAAACCTTTGGAGGTGAAGTAAGAAAGTGGTTCAGAGATTTGCCGGCTAGAAGTATTACTACATTTACTAATATTTAGAGACAATTCTTGGATCGATGGGTAGTGAATAAATACCCTCTTCAGATCCTTTCCGAATATGACAATATCAAGCGGAACGTTGGTGAGTCTGTTCAAGATTATTGTATTAGATTCAATTCTATTTACAATGCAATTCGTGCTGATATAAAGCCACCTATGGGTTCGGCTTTAATTAATTTTTCAGATGGCTTCGATCCTGACATGGACTATCAATTAAGAGAAAGAGATCCGGGCACTTTAGAAGACATGCAGAAAATTGCAGTCAGCGTTGAAGCCAATTTGCTTGCCAGGAGAGCTAGAACGAAAGCTGAAAAGAAATTAGCAATAAAGGAAGAGGTTTCCACTTCAGATCAAGTGCTCCGTAAGATGGAAAAAATGTTTGATAGATTAACAATTGATAAGTCTGAACCGCAAATCAGAAATCCTAACTTTCATGGCTAGCAACAACCACAATTTAGAATCAAGCAAAGAGAGCAGCGAGTACAAGAACAAGAAGTACAACAGCAAGTGAAGACACCTTTACAATAGAATTTTCTACATGATCCGGAATCAAATGATGAGTAGAATGTAATCAGAGAAGAGAATAATTTCTTTACACCTGATGATATGCCAATTTTTATCACTGAAGATGAGGAGTATTCCGAGAACTCAGTTGTACAAAAGGATGAAAATTTCATCTTCGCAAATGACACAACTCTTGAAGAAGAGTTTGATGAATATCATAGGGGGTACATGAATTCCTTGACCTCCCAGCAGTGACAATATTCACTTAGAAGTAGAGAGGTACCCATTAATCCAATTCAAAAAAGAAGGGAAGCTACAGCACCAAAGAATGATCCACTCATTGTGCAGAAAAAGGGAAAAGAGATAGCTGATCCCACTACTAGCAAATTACCATCATCAAATGAAAGATCTAATCAGCCAAATATATCAAGGGAGAAAACTGAAAAGAAGGATGTCCCAGCTAAATAGGTAGAGAAAACTCCATTTTTTAACTTAGAAAATGAAATTGCTAAGTTAAAAGTGTCCATTCCTTTGACTGAATTGATGAAGAATAGTAGCTATAAGGGTCAGGTGTCTAAGATTTTGAGTTTAGATCCATTGTCTGATATGGTAAAGGTGGAAGATGATCGACCTGAGTTGATTTTTGGTCCAACATTGGATGGTGAATCTCCAGATAGTGATGTACCTCCTTTTTACATTAGCCTTAGATTGCAAAACTATGTGTTACACAATGCTATGTTTGATTCCGGAGCCTCTCATAATCTCATGCCTAGGGAAATCGTGGAGAAATTGGGATTGGATATCACTAGAAAGTATCATGACCTTTACTCTTTTGATTCTAGTAGAGTAAGATGCATTGGGCTTATCAAAGATTTGGTGGTCAGTTTGGATTAGATTCTGACTAAAAATGTTTTGATGGATGTGGTTGTGGTAGATATTCCTCCTAGATTTGGCATGCTTCTTTTCAGATCTTGGCAAGCGAAACATAAAGGGAAATTGCAGCTTGATTTCTCCTATGCTACTATTACCATGTTTGGTCAGATGAGGAAATTATACCGGGAGCAAAAGATGAAGTATATGATCACTAGCAAGGAGAAACCGGTAAATCATCCAATCAATTATGTACATACTGATTTAGAATCATTTGTTTTGTACTCAGATAGATTTAATGATGTAAATAGCCAATTAATTGAAGTAGAGGACATTTCAGAAATCACTAAAAATTTCAGAGAGGTCTTAAAGAAAGAGAGACAAATACTTGATAATACCGATGAGAAATCAGCCTTCCGACTGCAGCAAAATTTTGATGGAAAGCAAGACGAAGCAAAAAAGAAAATAAAATTTCAGTATTTGGAAGAAGACGAAGATGGTTTGTGGACCATGGATTTTGATGATGCAGTAGGAAGGGATCGTACTGGAATTGGAATTTGGGTACGCAGCCCTGTTTCCTCCCCAAACAAAGTGCCAAGTAATGTAAGGGTCTATTCTTATAAATTGGCTTTTGATTGTTCAAATAATGAGGCTGAATATGAAGCTTTAATTGCTGGTCTGAAAATTCTTAGAAAGTTAAATGCCAAAATAATTGCAGTGTATGGAGACTCCGAGTTTTTTATCAAGCAAGTGAAAGGTGAATATCAAGCTAAGCTTCCTCTAATGCGGGCCTACCGCAATGCAATACTAGATATCTTGAGATTGTTTTCAGATTATACTTTGACATGTGTCCCTCGTATTCAGAATGGTATTGCAGATGCACTTGCAACAACAGCAAGTAATTTGAAATTTCCGATGAATTCAAGCAACAAATTTGAAATTCATGTGAAGTACCATCTGATTGTCCCTGACAATCAAAGTTATTGGCAAGTGTTTCAAGATGACAAAGAAATTGATGAATTTCTACAAAATGGAGGTAAATTCAAAGACACTTCTATTGATGGGGAGCATGATGATGGCGAGGTGGATATAGAAGTCAATCAGATGGAAGTTTTGCAGCTAAAAGATAATGTCATTCCTAAAGGTCTAATACCTTTAGAGGAGCTTTTCAACCAATATGATGTAGCTCAGAAATCGAGCTTGCTGCCAACCGAGAAAGGAGTTGAGGAGGTGAACATTGGATCAGCGGAAAATCCTAAAATGGTAAAATTGTCCAAAGAATTTCCCCCAGAGGTAAAAGCAAAGTATATCAGTTTATTATCTTCTTTTGCTGATTTTTTTGCCTGGGACTATTCATATTTGAAGACATATGACACAAACATAATTTAGCATACCATTCCGATTAAGCCAAATCAAATGCCCTTTCGGAAAAAATTGAGAAGAATAAATCCAAAGCTACTGCCCTCAATAGAGAAGGAAGTGAATCGCTTGTACAAAGCTGGTATCATCATCCCCATAAGATTTTCAGATTGGATTTCTAATTTGGTGCTCGTGCGCATGAAAATAGGTGAGATTCACTTATGTATTGATTTTCGAAATCTGAATAAAGTATCTTTGAAAGAAAACTATCCATTTCCCAAAATGGATCACATACTTCAGCGAGTAGTTGGAGCATCCTGCATGTCGCTACTCGATGGTTATTCCGGTTATAACCGAATTTTGGTCCATGAGGATGATAGAGATAAAACAACATTCACCACTCCATGGGGAACTTTTCATTATGCTAAAATTCCTTTTGGTTTGAAAAATGCTGGTGTGACCTTTCAGTGAGCAATGGATATGGCATTTACAAATGAAAAATATGTCTTTCTAGTTGTGTATCTTGATGATTTGACAGCTTTTTCTAATTCAAATGAAGAGCACCTTTATCATTTGAAAATTGTATTTCAGCGGTGTAGAAAATATGGTGTATCTCTCAATCCAAAGAAGATTTTTCTTGCCATGGATGAAGGCAAGCTTCTTGGTCATATTATATCAAACGATGGCATCCGCATTGATCCAGCTCGAGTAGAAGCCATTCAGCAAATTGATCTTCCCCAAAATAAAAAGGAGATCCAATCATTCAACGGTAAGATGAATTTCTTACATATCTTTATGCCCAATCTGGCAGAACATTTAAGGGAAATCACAAACATGCTCAAGAAAGATAGTGTAGTGAATTGGACTGAGGAAGCAGTAAAGTCTCTCAATTTAGTAAAATTGGCCCTTTCTTCAGCTCTAGTTTTGATCGGCCCGGACTATACTCAGGATTTCATTTTGTTTTCATTTGCCTCGAATCATACTATGGCAATAGTCTTGATGTAGAAAAGAGATCAGCTTGAGAAACCAATTGCATTTTTCAGCTGAACCATAAGAGATGCCGCTTTAAATTATAATATTACTGAAAAGAAATCTCTTTCCTTAGTAAAAGCGTTGAAATATTTTCGAGTATATATTCTGCATTCTCACATTCTTGCTTATGTTCCTAATGCTGCTATTAAAGATGTCTTAGTGCAAACAGATCCAGAAGGGAGACGAGGCAAATGGATTGCTACCTTGTTGGAATATTACGTGGAGATCAAACCTACAAAGCTTATCAAAGGACAGGGGCTAGCTAAGCTAATGGCCGAGTCAAATTTTCCTGCCTTGGACATTAATCTCATTGCTGCTATGTCCGAGGAAAATGAAGAAAGTTTCCTAGCTCAGGTATCAGAAATTTTTGTTCTTTCTCATTGGTATTAGGACATTGTTTATGTGCTCCAAAATCTATCACCACCACTAGGAATGGCTAAAAACAAAAGTAGGACACTAAAATTGAAGGCTGCCAAGTTTTGTATCATGAATAACACACTCTATTGGAAAGATCTCGGTGGTGTCTTGCTCAATTGTTTGGTTGAAGAGGAGGCAAAACAGGTTATGGAATACTTTCATAAGGGAGATTGCGGAGGTCACCTTTTCTGGAAAACAACGGCCAAAAAAATTTTGAGAGCAGGATATTATTGGCCAACTCTCTTTTCTAATGTGTAAAAAACTGTTAAAAGCTGCCATGAATGTCATATTTTTGAAGGGAGGAGAAAATTGCAGCCTTTGCCGCTCAAGTCCATTGAAGTGAGTGCTCCATTTCAGCAGTGGGGTTTGGATTTCATTGGCGAGATCCATCCTAATTCTTTAGCGTAGCATAGATGGATCCTTACAGTGATGGACTATTTTACCAAATGGATTGAGGGAATTCCCACTAGGCAAGCCACAGATTTTTTAATCATTACATTTCTTGAAAACAATATTTTGTCTCATTTTGATTGTCCAAACAAGCTGATCAATGATAATGCAGCAGCCTTTAAATCTAAAAGAATGATTGAATTTTTTGATAAGTATCAAATTACTTTGGGGCACTCAACCGCATATCATCCACAAGACAACGGATTGGCCGAATCCTCAAATAAATCCTTGGTCAATATTATCAAAAAGCTGCTGGAAATAAACAAGAAAAGTTGGCATAAGAAATTGGTTAATGCACTTTGGGCAAACAGAGTGAGTCAAAATAAATCTATAGGCATGTCTCCTTTTAAGCTCGTGTATGTTGTTGATACTATATTCCCGACCTCTCTCGCAGTTCCAGTGGTTAAACTTCTACAGGAAGCTGGCAGCGAAGATGATCATATGCAACGGAGAATAAATAAAATGATCCATTTACAACAGACTAGAGATGAGGTTTTTCAGAACACTTTCAAGCTGCAAGAGAGAATCAAGAAGATATATGATTGAAAGGCAAATATGGAAAAGTTTCAAATAGAATAAGTGGTGCTAAAATGGGACACAAGAAATGAAGATAAAGGTAAGCATGGCAAGTTCAAGAATCTTTGGAAAGGACCTTTCAGAATTACTGCATATCGAGGCCAAAATGCTTTCCTTTTGAAAGAAATGAATGGAGAAGATTGTCCAGGACGGCCAGTCAATGGTCGACTACTCAAATGGTACTATTTTTGAAGTTTTTTGTTGTCATACATATCGCTATACATACTGATTTGTTTAAGTCTCATTTCAAGCGTGTGTTGTCATCATTCTTTCAGTTTGGGGCCCGAGGTGAAGGCTATAAAATAGAAGGATGATTTCAGTTTGGCTAGGTTTGTGTTGTCAAGTCATCAGTTTTCAGTCATGAATTTCAGCTTGAGTTTTTTACTCCATTTCCAAATGGATGAAGGCACTATCTGCTTTCCAAAGATCTGTCGTTCTTGGCACATCCAAGGAGCTACCATCCCCATTGGAGCCAATGTTAGTGTCAGTATCTTCATCCCTCCGTCAGTGATAAAAATCCTCTTGTTGCATTGCATATTAGGTGTCTCACTCGGTTAGTTGCATTCCATTAGGAGCATGGATCGTCTGACGATAGTGGCTTGTTGTTCATATCCTTCATTTCCTTTACCTGCTAGCCCATTTCCATTCATTAAGATCATTTGCAGTCACTTTTTGTCTCATAGTTTGCAAAGAGTCAATTTTAGGGTTTTAGTGTCATTAGGTCTAGGGTTTCATTAATAAGGTCTTAAAAATTCCCAATAATGGTCAGCAGGCGCATGAGGAGTTTGAAATAAGGTTTTAGTACTAAGAACTTCATTATCATATGCTTCATAATGTATTTTTCTTCAAAACTCTATTTTGAAGAAAAATAGAGTATTTCATCTTTTTATGTATAAATGAAATGTAATTTCAAGTTTTCTCAGTTGTAAAAATAATTTCACTGGCAACCCTGGTCACCTTTGTCAAGCTCCAACAAATTCATTCCCTGCAAGGAAAACACAAAGCACATCGTTCAGTCAATCAAAGCCGAAATGAACCAAGTTGTTTAAAACAAAGTCTAAAAAGTGTCAAATCTAAACATTACAAAGTGGGTTTTTGGAGTGGAAAATTAAAAGTTCTTTGGTATATAAGTCATCTCCATGATTCAAAGGCTCATTTGTGTTCCAAGAGGAGAGAGTGAGCAAAGGAAAGGGCCAAGTAAAATGAAGAGAGTAAAATCATAACAGAGTTGGCAAGTTTCAGTGGCGCAGCGCATTAGCTAGGTGACGCGGCGCATTTGATAGGCACAACGCATTGGGTCGGCCTCCACTGTGTTGAGAATACACCAGCGTGGTGCATAGGAGTGGTGCAACGCGTTGGGTTGGTGGCACGGCGCGTAGATTTTCCACTTGTTTTGAACCATAATTTAATTCAAACTCAAAATTACTCGAGTGCCTCCGGTCCAAGTAATTCAAACAAATTTGTCAATTCCAAATGAACTTGTGTCTTATGATGTCTATGAGGATTTAATAAAAAAAAATTAAAACCCTATTTGCTTATTCAAGAAATGCTTCCTTAGGGTTTATAGTTTGGTTTTTTGTGCCTATCACTTCCACTTCCCCACCTTGTTTTTCCCTCATCACTGTTCTAGTTTTATCAACCCATTCCCCATATCCCTAAATTCACTCATTCCCTATCCCAATTCCCATTATCCCATCCTAACTACGAAATTCCCCAACCCCCAATGCTATCCCAAAAAGCCTAGTGACTACCCCTAAAACTCTTTAATTCCCAAAATTTCAATTGGCAATATTCCCAACATTTCCCCTACCCTCTCCCTCCATAGTCCCTCACACATTTTCATACATTTGGCAACAAAAACCTAAAGACACCTAAAACTCCTCATACGCATCTAAGACAACACAAAATTTGGAAAACATGGAGACAGATTCCTCTTATGAATGAGACAGTGACTCTACAACTAAATTGCATGCGCCAAGGAGACCTCACAAGAGTGGCAAACATGTGAGGGAAGAGCCTACTTCACTTGTTGAGCTGCAGGCCTATCCTCTTGCTATTACATGTTTTCAACAACAGTCTTGTTATCAGTTTTGTGAGATGGTTGCTAGAGTTCACCACCATCATGAGTTGGCCAGGTTATTTGTGCTTCATTTACATAACGGCCAAGTCACTTTTGCAGGTGTGACATTCACCTTGACGCCTGAATCTATCTCTCTAGCAACCGGTATTCCAAATGTTGGAGAGCAATGGAACAAAAGGAAACAAGTTGACAGGGAACACTATGAGCCATATATCAAGCCTGGTTTTTTGAGACAACTCAGTGGAGATTTTCCCTTTCGGTTCTTGAAATATTCATATGCTCCTTTGATGAAACTCATTATCCAATATTTCAGTTGTGAGGGTCGGTTTTCTCGCCTCTATGCCTATCATATCAGGTTGCTGATGCATTTTACCAGGGTGACAATGATGAACCTCCCTTACTTCATGTGCCGGAATATTGAGAAGATGACCACCCTAGTGCAAAGGAAAACTCCTGAGCAGCAGTATAACAGTATCTATCACTTTGCACTCATCAAAATTGTGGTTATGCGTCAGCTTGCTTTGCAGGATATTTCATGGGAGGATTTCATTTTTAATGAGTTATTCACAGCTCCTTAGGTACCTTCAGAGGCTTTTCATGAGGCAAGTGAACCTTCATATCAGCAGGAAGGTCATGAGACACAGACCGCTAGTGTGTCGTTGTTTGTCACCTATCAGAGGGTCACTAGAGGGTTGTTTGCAGCAGCCAAGCGAGTATTATCTCCACCCGGGGTGGAAGGGGTCTCACTTCCTTCATCAGAAGTACACATACAAGATAAGGGTAAGAGGCCAATACATGATGAGGGGCCTTCAAGAGGCCAGGATACAAAATTCATACTCATTGATGATGATTTGGGCTCACCAAGCTCAAAGCTGAGAGAGATCGTTCAGGAGCAGAAGGCAAAGATAAACACTTTGTCCCTCAAATTGAAAAGATCCCAGTGGATAATCAACTACCTTGAGTAGAGAAACAAACAACTATAGGATTAGCAAACTATCATGGAGTTTCAAAATATATGTGAGAGCTGGCAAGCTGCCAAAAGGAGCAAAACCGAGATGACATCCATTGAGCAAGAGATTGAGGCTGATCATGAAACTTGGCTTGAAAGGATAAATATTCATTTGGAAAAGATATTGGAGAAGGCCAACAAGGAAAATAACATGTTGAGGCACATGGATAATCATTATTGGGCAAGAAATCATGTTTTCAAGGCACGAATCAAAATCTTGAAGGCCAAGTTGAAGAAGGCCTCAAAGCGTTGGAAAGGGAAAGATAGACTTCAAATTTTGGTTGAGGCTTCCTTGGCCCAGCATAGTACATAATGGAGGACACTCAGCCCAAATTTCAAGAAATTTGGGACACTTTTTGCAAATTTTGATTTTTTGGCCTAAAAACATATTTTTCAGCTCTATGCGCCGCGCCACTTGGCGCGCGCTTTTGATGGGAAACTCCTCTTGGGGAAAAATTTACATTTTTTTATTTTTCATGGAAAATTATGCATGCCTTCTTATGGTCAAGATATTTTGACAGGTTTTTGGCTTCCAGAAGGGTCAAAAACACCCTAAAAATGACCTTTCTGCCCCTTTTTGAACACACAGGAAGTAGTGTTGGGAGAACTCATTTTTGGAGGGGCAAATGGAAGACAAATTCAGAAATTCCAATTGTGTTGGAAAGTATACAGGAAAAAATTTCCAACAAGCCCACTTGGAGAAAATTTGGACACCAGGAAGGCCTCCAAAATCAGCTCAAAACTGGCACGACGCATAGAGAAATCAGGCGCAGCGCATTGGGGATTTTTGCTCATTTTGGACTCAGTAACTCTATTTTTCACCTATTTTTTGACATTTTGACTTTCTTACTTCAAAATGTTAAACTCATGATGTAATTGGATGTATTTTGATGGATCTTGATGTAATTTTGTTAAATTTTTACTCATGGAGGTATATTTATCCATCAAAAGGTGAATTGCAACTGAATGAATCAGTTTCCTATGTTATAGAGGCAAGTTGTTCCACTGCCTATTTTCTAGTTCTTAGTTTAGATCTTGTTGAAACAGATCCTAAAATTGTGAGCTCAACCCCTAGAGGCTGGGGATGAGTTATTTTTTGTCTATATCTTGTGGTTTTTCATTCATTAGCATGGTTGGACATTTGGGATTTCTTTTGAGCATCATTGTACATCATTTCTGCAGTTTGGCAAAGGAAATAGACCAAGGTTTGCAGCACTCCATGGGATTCATGTGGTACTTTGCTTTGATAGTGTGCTTCTCTCTGTAAATTTAAGTCTACTGGTGTTTTATGTATATCACTTTCCCTCTTATTTCTTCTTAAGTTAAACAAACAAGGATAAAGGTGGAATTTATTGGAATTTGCAGTGCTCTACCTAGGGTTTGTTTAATTTTCTATGTTTTTAGCTGTTTGGAGAGGATCCTTGAAGGTTTCTTGCCCTATTCAACTCTTCACCAGTCTGAGCTATCCATTTCATTCAAAATTGAAGTGTCAAAACAATTTCCTACCTTTCCCCATTCAGATCTCTGCAAAAACTAGGCCTCATTCCCCAGACCCAAAATCTTCCTTTCAGTTTGATCCAACAAACACCCTCAAAATCAAATCAAACTCTTTTACATATATACCTAGCCTAAAATGAGCCTTCATTCAAGTCATCTCAAGCCTCACTGATCATTTTTTGCTGAGATTGACCAGGAGAGAGCCGTCTCCCGATCTAGTAGGGCTAGCTACCAAGTTAAGCGTGGTTTGATGTTACCCTAGATTCTGCCTTTCTCAGCCTGAGGTAGATTTAGGCCATAACAGGACCCATCATCACCCCCTGTTGAAGGTGATCGTCACCCTTTGAGAAAATTACTCACTAATGTGAATTCCATGCATGGCCCTAGTGGCATCTTTGATATCCCAAGGCATATCAAATTGTGTTCCCTCTTATGGATATAACCTTGCATTTTCTTCTATATCTTCACATCTTTATTGCCTTTGTTCTTATTCTTGTTCTCATCTATCATGTAGGCCCAGCAATAAGGGAGGGATGAGTTTGAGCCCTATCCAATTGATATTCAACCTTTTAATGCTTCATTTATTAAGTGGGGTTCTCTCAAGGGAATTCCTTAGTCTTTCAGGGGAGTGATACTCTCTAATTTCCAAACTATGAGGATAAGCATGGCATCTCCTTTGGAAATCATATACGATCTTAGTCCCCAAAAACCTAAGCGTCCCTGAAATGGAGGGTAGATTTTTTGTTGTGTAACCAACTCAAAAAGAGAAGAAAAGAGATATAAACGCCTTAGAAATAAGCCACTTCGAGGGGGAAACCTCCAATACATTACATAAATGAACAATTCTTGGATGATACAATTCACAAAACCTCCTTTCTATATATAGGAGTCCATGGGGCCGTAATGTAATCCTAGTGGGCCACAATGTAATCCTAGCCGACCTAACAATAATAATTTAAGAGCACAATAATAACAAAATGGGGGTTACAAGGGTACAATAATAACAATAAGGGGGTTACACTAACAACAATAAGGGACTATACTAGTAATATAGGGACCTAACATGCCCCTCTCCTTCAAAAAAGTGTTGTCCTCAACACTTGAGTAGCTCAGGGTGCTTCTGTATAAAATTCTCATCCTCCCATGTAGAATCTTCAGTGGGTAAGTTCTTCCACTTGATGAGATACTCTGAAATTGATCGATTCTGTAGTTGTCGAGTTCTTGTTTCCATGACCGCTTCAGGTTCCAATATGATTTTTCCTTCCTCATCAAGTTCTGGAAATATTGTTTGAACTGGAAGATTTTCACCTATAACCTTCTTTAAGCATGAAACATGGAAAAATGGATGTACTCGCGAAGAAGCAGGAAGCTCCAATTTGTATGCCATAGTACCAATCTTTTGCAACACCTTGTAAGGACCATAGCACTTTGGTGATAATTTATTATCCTTCTTAGCTTGCTTGAGGGACATTTGTTTGTATGGTTGTAGCCGTAAAAATACCCAATCTCCTACATCAAAACTTCTCTCGCTGCGATGTTGATCTGCCTGTTGTTTCATTCGATTTTGTGCCAAATTCGGGTTATCCTTTAAGAGTTGGAGAACTTCTTGCTGATGCTCGATGTGATCTTCCACTGCTTGAACCTTCGAATTTTCCCTTAAAGATGATGTGATGGATGGTGGATGATATCCATAAAGTGCTATAAATGGGGTCATTTTTGCTGCAGTATGGAAGGAAGTGTTATACCACCATTCAACGAGAGGTAACCACTTGACCCATTGTGTTTGTTTATCGGATACAAAACAACGAAGATATCCTTCCAAACATTTATTTACTATCTCTGTTTGACCATCAGATTGAGGATGATAAGATGAGCTATGAGCTAATTGAGTACCCAAACAAGAAAATAACTCCGTCCAAGAATTTCCCATAAAAATGGGATCTCTGTCGCTCACAATAACCCTTGGGCTTCCATGTAGCTTTTGAATTCTGTCCATAAATGTAGTAGCAACTGTACTTGCTTTAAATGGATGAGATAATGCACAAAAGTGTGCATACTTGGTAAGTCTATCAACTACACCATGATGACACTCTTTCCTTCGGACTTAGGTAAACCTGTGATAAAATCCATTGAAATCTCCTCCCAACGTTGACTTGGAATGGATAAAGGTTGTAGAAGTCCTGGGGTCTTAATTGTCTCAACTTTATTCTGCTGGAAAACCAAACATTCCGTCACAAACTTTTGAATATCAGATTTAAGGCCATCCCAAAAAAATTCTTTCTTCACCCTGTGGTAAGTTTTTAAAAATCCCGAGTGTCCTCCTAAAGGAGAAGTGTGCAATTCCAAAAGAATCTTTTGTTTTGGTTGGGAATTATTACAAAGATATAAGCGATCTTTGTACCATAAGGAATCATTTTTCCAACTAAATGTATCAGATGTACTAGGATCTTGCTGCAACTTTTGAATGAGTGTCCATACATCTTTGTCCTTCTTCCATTCATCTCTTGCTTCAGTTATCCAATCTGGTTGGATAATAGAAATAGCACAAAGCAATGCTTCCACCTCTTCATTCTTTCTTGAGAGTGCATCTGCAACAACATTCAGCTTTCCTTTTTTGTAGATTATTTCAAAGTCGTAACCCAACATCTTTGTGACCCATTTTTGTTGTTCTTCTGACGATAGTCTTTGTTCCAAAAGTGTTTAAGACTATCATGATCAGTTTTTACCTTGAAGTGTCTTCCCATTAGGTAAGTTCGCCATTTCTTTAGTGCATGTAGTATTGCTAACATTTCCTTCTCATAAATAGGTTTCTGTATATACTTTCCTTTGATTGGATGACTTTCAAAAGCAATGGGTCTTCCTTCCTGCATTAAAACTGCACCAATTCCATTTCCTGAGGCATCACATTCCACAATAAAGGTTTTTGTGAAGTCTGGTGTAGCTAAGACCGGTGCTAGGCACATTGCCTCTTTAAGACGTTCGAAGGCCTTAGTTGCTTTAGGAGTCCATGAAAATGCATCTTTCTTCAATAATGTTGTTAGAGGTGCTGCTATTCTCCCATAATTCTTAACAAACTTGCGATAATACCCTGTTAACCCGAGAAATCCTCGCAACTGCTTTATGGTTGTAGGAACTTTCCATTCCTTAATGGCTTTAATTTTGTTAGGGTCCACTTTAACCCCCTCGTGAGATACAATATGACCCAGATATTCCACCTCTTGTACTCCAAAGAAACATTTGGACTTTTTTGCATATAATTGTTTCTCCTGCAATAGTTTGAGCACCATGTCAACATGTTCAACATGATCCTTCCAAGACCTGCTGTAGATTAGTATATCATCAAAAAATATTAGCACAAATTTTCTAAGGAAGGGTTTGAAAATGGAATTCATCAACCCTTGAAATGTAGAAGGTGCATTGGTAAGGCCAAAAGGCATGACCAAAAATTCATAATGACCCTCATGAGTTCGAAATGCTGTTTTTGGAATATCTTCGGTCTTCATTCTAATTTGATGATATCCTGAATGAAGATCCAACTTGGTAAAGTAAATTTCTCCATGTAATTCATCCAATAATTCATCAATCACAGGAATGGGAAATTTATCTTTAATGGTGAGCTTATTGAGCTCCCTATAATCCGGACACATTCACCATGACCCATCCTTCTTGTGTACCAATACTACAGGAGTAGAGAAAGAACTTTGACTAGGTTGAATTATACCCGCCTCTAACATTTCTGCAATCATACGTTCAATTTCGCTCTTTTGGACATAAGGATATCTATAAGGCCTGATGTTTGGAGGAACACTTCTGGGAATCAAATGAATAGCATGATCATGATCACGAATAGGTGGGAGTCCTTTGGGAGTTTCAAACACCTTGGAATGATTGTCCAAGACTTGTTGGAGATATGCAGAAATAGATGATTTTGATGTCGGAACTTCTAGTGAGCATAATTGTGCAATTACGCCTCGTTGTTCTTTCTTTAGAAGCTTTGTCATGACATTCAACTTTCCCAAACCTTCGATGTCTACTTTTAGATCTTTCTTCATGTTTTCCATGTTGTCTTTCACTTTTTCATCGATCTTAGCTTCCATGTCATCCATCTTAGCTTCCATGCCCACTTCCATGCCATCCATCTTAGCTTCCAAACCACTCATCTTAGCTTCCACGCCTTTCTTCAAACCATCCATCTTAGTTTCCACGCCCTTCTTCAAAACTTCCATTTCATTTTTTGTTGTTCTTTGCGAGAGCGAAATTTGTTGCAGTTGCTCTTGTAATTTTGATATGTCATGTTGCCATTCTTCATCTTCATGAGTCATAGTAGAGCCTTCTAAAGGCTTAATGGGTGTTGAATTCTTTTTAGGGTCCATTTTAGACTCCAATATTGATATCTATTCTACAATAGGCCCTTGCAATCAATTCAACTTGATTCTTCAAACAAGACTTATGCCATTCGGAAAAAAAATACACACCTTTTACTTGCTTTGAGGAGCTCGATATTGAAATTGTATTATCTCTATGATTGCAGATCTTCAATATCTGAAATTCAGCACTGAAGTAGCCCTCTAAATTCTCTTTTGAATGCCACAGGTCTGACCTGATTTTGATTCTCCAAGACAAATTTGTGTCCAATCTCCCACAATGACCTAATTATGGACTGGTTCAGTAGAGCGAACTTGTACAAATTTCCACTTGTCATTGTTTCATCCTTTGTCTCTGAAATTGATAGCCAAGAAACTACAGTCTGTGTACTTGTGACCACTTTTTACGGTATGCCAATCTGATGCCCAGAGAGAGAGTTATTGAACTTTTCCCACAATCACCTCTTTGAGATGCAATTCAGGAGCCTGAAAAAGCACTACCTTCCACAGATCATATCTCCAAAAATATTGCGAACCAAGCTCTGAATTTTTTTGACAAATTTCCTCAGGATTTCAGCTTCGCACCATACAAATTTCTGATTCTAAACCTTCGTAGAAAAAAATTTATAGCGCAAATTCCACGATGACCTGTTTAGGAGCCTGAAAAAAGACCTAAATTCCACAGATCATATCTCCAAAAATATTGCGAACCAGGCTCTGAAATTTTTAGAAAATCTTCCTCAAGATTTCGGCTTCGTACCCTAAAAATTTCATCTTCTGAAACTTCGTAGAAAAAAAGTTATAGCGCAAATTCCACGAGGCCCTATTTGGAGCAGCGAAACCCTAGAATCCAAAGCTCTGATACCAAATGTTGTGTAACCAGCTCCAAAAATAGAAGAAAAGAGATATCAACGCCTTAGAAATGAGCCACTTAAAGGGGTAAACCTCCAATACATTACATAATTGAACAATTCTTGGATGATACAATTTACAAAACCTCCTTTCTATATATAGGAGTCCATGGGGCCATAATGTAATCCTAGTGGGCCACAATGTAATCCTAGCCAACCTAACAATAATAATTTAAGGGCACAATAATAAAAAAATGGGGGTTACAAGGGTTCAATAATAATAATAAGGGGGTTACACTAACAATAATAAGGGACTATACTAGTGATATAGGGACCTAACAATTTTTCAATCCTCCCAAATGCTATTGAGGAAGAAAAAGTAAGTATATTGTTGATCCATGGACACCTATTAAGCCTTTTAGATAGTTGGAAGAAACCAACTATTTGAGAGGCTGAAGGTATACCTCTCCTATGCTTGGCGATCTCTATAATTATGACCCTATATGAGATTCAAATGATCATCTCTAGGGTCTATTATATACATTAACATAGTAGTCAAGCAAGGGTTTCGACTGCCTCACATTCTTTGGACTTAATATTTATGGATGAGAGTTTCTCATTTCAAAATCCATGGTTGGTAAAGGTGGAGGCCCTCTATGGGATCTCCATTTCACTATTTTTTGACAACATTGTCCTTCTATCTCATGAATCCAACAAAAAAGGTACATTTTGAGCTCATTCTGGGATGAACATGGTCTTCAAGTCCACCTTGCAAACATAAAAGCATGTAAGTAATCTCTCCTTAGTTTCAAGGATAGCAGGTAGAAATGGTGACATCCTAGTCTTTCCTTTGAATGCTATTATTTGGTTCATCTTTTAACTTTTTTTCGACATTTGTATAAATGTTGAACAGAGGATTGCAACATTAACAACCTTGGAGAGACAATTTTTCCAACTTCAATTTTAGGATATTCAGGCTAAGTTCTAGTTTCTTGAAGTCTTTTCATAATACTTTGTTACACATGAATTTCATTTTCTTCTTGCAGAATTTCTAGAAATGAATGGATATCTTGTGGACTGTTGTAAACAAATTTAGTTCTATTACCATGCTCAAGAGAATTTAAAGTTTGTCATTATTGGAGGACAGATATATACCATAAGAGCTTGGTTCTGTGTTATAGCATTTTATTAAGACTTGAATCAGTTAAACCCTCGGACCTACTGCAACCCTATATTGAGGCTTGGTTCTATTGAAGCAATCATACTTTGGACCTCTTCATTGCAGTCTCAAGCCAGGGATATAGCTACAAGATTTTGACATATTTTATGCGGTGAAAATCTATTAAAATCTCAAATTATCTCCTATTTACTAATGCTTGGACAACACTTTCGAATTAGCTAAGTCACCTATTTACTTAAAACTAGCACATTTGGTGGAATTTTTTTTTTAAATATTTTTAACCAAGATTTAATGTTATGTACTACATATAGAAATTTGGAGGGGAATGGAGCGTTCAAGTTGTACAATGTATTAATTCATTCTTATGATTTATCGATGTTCTGTTGGAAACTAAGTTGATTG